>ML977071.1:0-37463 GCA_010015675.1 Byssothecium circinans | reverse complement strand
GAAAGGACCGAGGCTAGGCCGGATGAGGCTGGTGAACAGTGCGGAACTGTTCGGTACTGTTCAGTCCAACAGCTAAGTTTACTTTAACTAAGTCTATTCTATTCCACAGTACACCCTAAACGAGAACGCAATGCCAACCCTTGTATTTTTAGCTGCAAGGCGCATTTAAGCTTTCGCATAATAATGCATACTCGCGGGATCCGTGTTGCTGAAGCGCAGAAGCCTAGTACGCGGATTTTTTACATGGGGCGAGTAAACGGGTCAGTTGACGTGCTTCGTTCTATGGTAGCGATGCGAGACAGACGCGGGATGATGTAGCTTAAATACGAAGACAGGACATGTGCAGTAAAAATTAGTAGATGACACGGTAGATAAACTTCTTACGATGTCCAGGCCTGCCATGGGAAGAAATTATTGAGGGGTATTAGAAATTATCAAGGCGAGAAAAGTGAAAAACTCAATGCAGGCTGACTCAACGCAGAACATCATGACACCAATGATACTTCAGTCTTGTCCAAAAAACACTGAATACGAGATCCGATCCAATAGAGGCGGTCAACTCACAATCGCTGCCTCGTTGGCTTATTCCCCCTCATACTCTCCCTGAGCTCGATACGTTCATACAGCGTCGGTACGGTTAATCCCGTTTCTCGATTAATCTGCCTCATACTCGGTCCCATGTGTTCTCTTCCATGATCTCTGATATTCGGCACCATGACCTGCCTATGCATAGGGTCCCTTCGACCAACCTCGGTTCTCTTAGCAGAGCTCTCTGCCGTGGAGACTGTATATGCACCTTGCGCAAGCGCATAGCTATCTACCAAAGCCGTCCTTTTTGGCCTAAAATTGTGGGTCAAAGATCTGAAGAGCGAGACAGAGCGTTTTTGGGGCGTGGACGTTGTGTCAATGACATCGCCATGACCCGGCGGCGGTTCAGTAATGATGGAAGGGTTTCGTCCTCTGTGCTCAGCATGTACGCAATCCATAGCTTTGCGATGAAGTGATGATCCAGTTTTCTGCTGAGGAAGACCGGGTATCGATGTCGAAGACGAATGGTGGGAGAGTATAGGCGTTGATGGGGACGCTTGCGGGTTGTTGCGTCGTACGCCATCCACACCAACGCTTCTACGGTGTCGCAAGCCACCGGTTGGAGCATAGCGAGTGTTGAAAGCTGCTGGCGGTGGTCCTTTGGTCGTGACGGGGCGGTACCTCTGCTGAGCCGTTGTAGGACGTGGGGGATGGGGCGGGAGCGGGGTCTGAGCACGACTGCCTACATCCACCTCAGAGTGTGTGCTTAAGCGCGAGGGTATGTTCAATGTTTGTTGGTTAGAGCCCCTTCGTGATATCCGAGAAACGACGCTGCTGGAATCGCTGCGCGAAGGAACAGATGGGGGAAGATCCGCTTGCGCCAAACCACCCTGTGCCAGTGGCGTAGTCTGGCGCGAAATCGATGCAATAGATGCAGGGCGTGGCGTTTCCATGCCATCCTCGATGGATTCTGGCGGACTCGTCCTTTCGGTTGATGGAGATTCGCAGGAGAGGCTTCCTCCGCTTTGGCTCAATGGCGTTCCACTGCTCGAGGTCGAGAAGTAGTGCATCTCGTTCTGTGATGGCTGCCGAGAGACTGGCAGAAGAGATAACGAAGGCGAATACTGAGTGTTCATCGGGGGATCTTGGGCCATGTTGTGGAGCATGTCGTGGGAGATATTCCACGGCATGTTCTGAGGTATATTCTGTGATATGTTCTGGAGCATATTTTGGGGTATATTGTGGGACGCGTTCCATGCCATATTATACGAGTACGGATTGTGCCCATGGAAAGCTGGTTGTTGTTGTTGTTTTTGCAAAATTACGTTTGGGGTTCGGAAGGAAGGTGTGTAAGATCTGGCCATCGAAGCAGAATCGTATGCCATATCCGGAGTCATAGAGACGTACTGACTTGGACGCCGCCCTGATGGGGGGTTTCCAACCAAGACTCTCTGCCATTCAACATGTGACCGCTCGCCTTCATCTTCTTTCATCTTCAGCCTCTTTATCGTAGACTCGATGGCGTATCCGATCTTGCGCCTGCAGTCTGGCTCGGCCCGATGAACATATTTGCAGTTCTCGTCTAGCATCGCAGAGCCAGCGACGAAGGGGCAGAGGAGTTCGAAATCGCCGGTGAAATTCCGCAGAACGGCGCCGGAGCCATCCCAATTAGCCACCGTCTCAAGAATCCATTGGGGCCATTTTTGCACGATACCATGGCCTTTGTAGCATAGAAGATCGTATAAAAAGATTTGCACGTTTTCAACGGGCGCTTCTCGACTGGGAAGCCGAGTAGGCATAGTCTCCTGAGGCTTGACATCCCTAGTATGCGTAGGGATGTAGCTGAACTGTATTGTATGCTGATGGTAACTGCTGTGTCGAAAAGCTGGGGAAGGAGGGTTGGATGGCTGTCGTCGCCGTCGTCCGTTGAAGATGGAGGAAATCGACGAAGACATGTGATGGTGGTGAGAAAAGCGAGAGAGTTCGAAAAGTAGCCCTGAGAAGAGCATGTCAGATCATGAATTTTTCATTCTTCGAATCACACACTTACAGTTTGCTCCAGCTTTTGAGGCAGTCTGGCAAGTTTAAAAGTCGAAGAGGGGGATCGCAGTAGCCGAAGTAAAAGGGGATACTGTAGCGATGCTGTCAGACTGCAGATGCCGGAGAACCTGTGCGAGGTGGAGGGTCGTGCGAGCGAAGCGTCGTTTGGAGCAGTAAAGGTGAAAGGGAGTCTCACGTTACGAAGGATTATATAGCATTAAGTCGCAGCGGGGTATTTACTGCTTACCGTACACCAGTGCACATGTTCCAAGGATCGCATATCGCGAGCTGATTGTGCGTGCTCTCAGTGGCGGGCTGTAATCACGAGCGAGAGGTTGAAGTGCTCTATGTGGGTATTCGATTAAATCTTTGGGTGGTACGACCTTGGTCCACACCCACTCACACGCGCCGGAAATGAAGCTCCACCGAAGGAAAAATGGTCCCGTTCGCATACAGCGCGACAAAAATAACGGTAATCAATTCGCAAGAGTGCGAGAGGTCCAACCTCTCATCCACGCTCAGAATGATGACCACACCAAGTGGTCATGCGAGAAAGTCGTGCGTGGAATTGGCAAAATGAGGCTGTTACTGGGTGAGGGAACCGGTGCCCATTTATGATGCAATTTGCGACGTCGGGCTGAAGCGTCTAGGCTTAAATGGTATACCTGAACCGTGGATTCTTCGTATCCGTGAGATCGTCGTCGTAGGCGTTATCAAAAGCCTCATAATGCCCGTCTTATCTCGTTCCTTATTATGCCAAATGCAAACGTAGCGGTAGACTATCGAAAGTGCTGTCGCAACAATTGAGGTGATGGGCACCACAATGAATCCTGGATAGACAGGTGCATCTTTTGGGTTGAAGACCAGAGGGTCCACAAAGTTGCCTGGACATGTCAGTGAGAAACGGGTAGCAAATGGAACTTACCAAGACAGTAGCCTACGCAAATGCCTGAAGAAGTGACACTTTGCTTCGTGTAGCCGGCGGTGTGTGCGATCTGCAGGCCCATCAAGACAGCGTAGCCGTCACCGAAGGAAGCGAGAATATAGCACGCAAATAGCAAGCCACCTTTTGAAGAGCGCGGCAGCCGGCAAAGAGTATGGATGCCACGATGGCACCAAGTTGACAGACGACGATGACCCACGTCCGGATGCGGGGAATACGGTACGCTAGATATGGGGCCGTGAGCTCGATGGTGCCAATGACCATACTGGCGGGAAGCGTCAAAGTAATGTCGAGGTCAGTGGCAAACCAGCGACCAGATACATGTACTGCCAGCTGTTCAAACCACCGCCGGAGATATGGCCTAGCCCGTAGTTGACGAGAGGCGACACAGCCGAAACGTAAACCGTGGCCGAAGGCCAGATTCCCATCCGAAGCGCCGGCTCAGGTTCCTTGTACCATCTTCCTACCACCAACATGAACATTGGCGAGATGCCAGACTCCAGGAAACCGAGAAAGAAGCGCTGACGCTACGCGCGCGGTGGGGATCCGTTGGGCCAAGAGAATGGCAGGATATGAGCCGACGATGAAGCCGAGATACAAGATGCCCGCGGAGAAGGAGCATCGATCGCCGACATTGAGGTGGAGGTCCTCTCGCAATACAAAGAGCGCCTACTCAAGCCAGCCATATACCGAAGGATTCGAAAAGCTAACCTACTGCTTGACTGAGCATCGCTTTGTCGTAGTACTGCAATCGATATGTGATGGTGAGCAGCCTAATGAGCTTCCGGTCGAGCCTGAGATTGAGCTTCTTCTCTTCTTCAGGAGTCCAAGTTGTATCGCCAGCATATCGTCCAAGCATTTCAGTGTTTAATCGTGATGAAGCGTGTCAACGGTGGTGGTCGGTCCAAACTCTTCCATCATATCTGGTATATTCTCCTTCTGGGTTGCCGTCTGCCTCTAGATATATCCCATTGTTCAAACTGTCCAACGTCAATACGACAGTGTTCTACAGCTCGTCCGCTACGGTGATGGGGGTTCAAGATCGAAGAGGAACGGGATCCTTGATGTGTCTTGCACAACAGCCAACCTAACTATGGCTGAGGCTCGAAGAGAGGCATGGCTTGGGTGATCGGCAAGAACTTGGGATCCGGGAGGTAATGGAATGCGGAGAAAACGGTGGCTTTTCAGTTTGCAGCCTTGCTGCATATGAGGTGTGACGGGAGCTATAAAGGGATACAATGAGTTGCGACGGGCGACTCGCTAGTTTACCGGCAACAATTATACCGATTGGCGAATATACATCGTCAATTATTGTTAAAGACCCGTCGGCTGGATGCTCTGCGCCGATTCTGGAGATATTTCCAGAGTTGGTGTTGAGATCTAAGGGATCGGGGTCCCCATCTTTTTTCAGGGCAAGGCAACTGGTGACGATCTCTTCGAGAATTTTGGGTAACAGGATTGCTACGACATTTAACGTATGAGTAGATGTTCGGAACGGTGGTGCGCTGAGTGCTGTGTCGAGAAGTGCGTGGTAGCTGGCATGATGCCTGCCACTGATGTTTCGGCCGAGAAAGGTCACGTGCCCGCGCGATGCGGGGACGTTCCAGCGGGTTCCCATCTCGACTCGCCTGCAAGCGCTTCCACATTTCTGACTTTTCCCATCAGCTCGCCTCATTCGAATTGCAGTTCATCGAATCTCACATCCAATCCATATAGGCTTGCGCTAAAAGCTGACTGTATTTCCCGTCTCTCGCTGCCGGATTCTTCTGCTCACCGGCTTGGACGATCCACTTCTTGCGCTCAAAATGACAATTACCCGTGTTATTCTTTGCGATCATCACAACTGAATATGGACATTTGAGCAGAATGTGAATTGTTAAAAGCCACGCAAGAAATCTATCAAGCAACGAGTGTACGAAGAGAAAGCTATCAGCAAAAACATCTTCTCAACCACCACTGTCGACATTCCCCTAGCACCCAACCGGCAGCGCGCCCTTTGACGTGGCCTTCTTCGCAAGCGCGATTTCTGCATTCCTCCGCCTCGTCAATCCCGGCAGCGATCGACCGCCCGCTTTGTTCCACTTTGGCAGTTCCTCCTCGATGACTTTCAGCTCGTTCTCACCCGCATTGAGCCGCTTCAGCAGCGTAGACGACCCGAAGCCTCCGTTGCCAACATTGAAAGAGAAGGATACAAGTGCGCCATATTCATTCTCGTTCAGCTTGACGCCAGAGTTGGTGGCCATGGTAACGCCTTGCTGGAAAGACTGGAGTGCATTTAGCGGGATATGAATGGAAAAAGTGGGGAAGGGCGTACCTTGACATCGTTCATGAGAAGCTTGGTCGCAGTTTCTTCCGTGAGCGGGAATGAGTATGGGACTTCCCCGCAGCCTTTGGTCTTGCAGAGATGGCCGTAGCCAACGGTAGGGAGGCCGATTGGGTCCGGAGCGGGCGATTTAACAAAGCCTTCGAACTCTTTGATCAGGGCGATGGTGGCATCGTTGATGGATGGTCCTACGCAGGCGCGTTGCTCAAGGGGTGCGGAGATGGCAGGTGAGATGAGGGCGAGTGCGAGGGGGAAAAATTGAGTGTACATGGTGCGTGGAGAGAGAAGTAGTTTCTGATGTATTGGGGCTCAAGGAATGGATGTTCTGTTGGTTGCTCTCGTCCTTTCCCTTCATCTTTTATACTCCCATACTTCGTACAATTCGCAGCTCTCATTTACACCAACCGTATCTCGCATTGCCTTCGACCTGTCGCGATCTTTTGTTATATAACGGACCTGAAAAAAATGGGATACTTTCTAGTATTCCGGTGATGAACGGAGTTTCGAAAGCCGGGGAGGTTCGTGTTCGGCATAATTCGCGATGCTTATGCAGGTACGCGACATGCTACTATGTCTCGCATAGTATACTATACGATGCCGAGAAAAATGATCACACTTTCCTGGTATTGTATGAGACATGAGCGCTGGGGTTGGTACTGTCAGAGTGCGGTGTCCGCGGAGTTTGACTTTCAGCTCATTTGGCGAACACGAGCCGCATTACTACGCCGATGAATGGGGCGATGACGATAGTGATTGAGAGAAGGTGTGGCTAAACAAAGTGTCAAAAATACCATTTCGCATCATGAGCAGCTTTTACAAGGTCTTCTACTGCACCAATGCCGTCCCTAAACTCCGTGCTCCGTCCCGCGTGACAATTCCAGGCTCTAGCTTTTGGGCTTCTGCGCGCAAGATGACGGATCGGTGAAGGGTCTACGAGACGGCTTCGGCGCGCGAATGATGGAAAAAATGGTGGAAAGGGCGCGAAGTATGCGCAGTCTCGTTGCAAAAGGGCTGAAAGAAGAGTCATCACCCGCTGTGTAAGCCGATGAACAACATCCGAAAATGGAATAGCCTGCCGCATCATCATCGCAATTCTAGGCAGGGCTTGAACGTCAGTTCGCTACCCCACTATACAGTCGATGGACACATACAAAAGGTGCTCAGTCTCCGTGAATAAATTGCGTATTAAACTATTCCCCGACATACTGTGAAGAGAAGAAAAGAGAAAGCAAAAAGAAGACTGAAGAGAATCGCCGCAACAATGCCACTTGAACTCCACCCACTCGTCGAGTCCGACCTGCGCGGCTTCGCCCAACTCCAAATCGCCGCCTTCCAAGGTGGCATGGCAACCCTTCTCTTCCCGAACCCGATCACTGAGGAACATATCGACAAGATGGTCGCCAAAAACACCAAATCTTTCCGCGAGGAGCCCGATTGTCATTGGATCAAGATTGTCGATACCGAGCTGGACGGCGGGAAGATGATCGCGGTAGCGAAGTGGCGCATCAACGAGAAAGAGAGGACCGTAGAGGAAATACAGGGAATGATCCCCGTGCCGAGTGAAGAAGATAGAAAAAAGCCGGCCATGGTGGATTTTCAGGAGTATCTGGGTTGGGCACGCAAGAAGTTTATGGGGACAAAGCCGTTCTATCGTGAGTGAAGCTGAACCTGTTGGTGAATTGTTATTGACTTGGTAAAGTGTTACACGTACTAGTGACGGATCCGATGCATCATCGTCGAGGCGCGGGCGCGCAATTAGTGAAGTGGGGGTTGGAGAGAGCAGACCGAGCGCAATTGCCTTCGTATTTAGAGTCGTCGGAGAAAGGAAGGTTGTTGTATGCACGCTTGGGATTCGAAACGGTCTATGAGAAGGTGTTTGACCTGGAAAAGTACGGGCTATCGGGTACGGAAGCAAGTACTGTTATGATTAGGCCGCCGCCATCGAAGTAGTTGCAGCTTTTAAGTTCGACTTGGAACATAAATGTCCCACCTACCCAGGTATGTACGAGTCCGTATTGAATGTGATAATGTGAGGGAATCGTTGTATTAAACTATTTAGTGTGCGCGCAGGTATTTATACCTGCGCTAAAGGAGGAAATTCGTCCTAATAAGAAAGTGTATGTACAAGAGACTGTACCCAATTCCACATGTATGACCCCGAACATAATGATTTTAGTGCGGATGCGCTTAGTAGCCGTGATTTCTGATCCTATGCTTCACCACGTACTGCTCGCATATGATCTCGCAGTCGCCCATGGTTCCATCTGCCTCGAGAGCTGCAAAAACACGAAACTCCGGATAGGTTTTGACGTCTTTGTCGCGCACGATACGGTCGGGATAACGTTCGTTAAACTCCTGGGGCGAGATTCCGTTGGGATAACTGTCCTTATCTTCTATGGGCACGATACCGTCGGGATAATGGTCGTGAATGGACAGGGGAAGCCGGAACGTCAACGTCTTGAGAGCGCGCATTGAGCGGAGAACGTTGAAGAAGGAAGTCCAGTCTTTCTGACCATCGAGCTGTGGCATTGAGAAGATGAGGTGCTGGATGTAGTTCTTGCCGTACTCTCCGGCAGCAGGTATGAAATAGTAGACGGTGTGGGTGTCGATGATCTCGATAGGCTTCGTCTTGTATAGGTGTATGACAGCCTCGATGCGTATTTGGCGACAGAGACGGAATACGCGCGGTTGGAGCACACACGCTGCGCACTCTTTGCGGCTCCAGCCCTCGACTTTGACGGTGTCGTGCTCAGGGAACATGCAGTAATCGTAGATGAGGCATCGAATCTCGGCGGGGAGATCGAGGAACTTGACCATCGTGGTGGATGTTGGGCGTAGGTGGTGAATTTGGTTCGATTCGGTGGGGTTCGAAAGGACGTGAAGTGATGAAGTCGGGCGCAAGGCGCGAGAGCAGAAGGCACACTAAGCCCGAAATATCAGTAGCGTGGTTGGGCCTCTACGGTAACGATTTCTCTGTCAGGTCTTTGGCAGATGTTCGCGCAGTATCTTTTGTAGCCAACAGCTGCCTGCTATTCAACCTTGACGTCGCCCTTTTGGCCCGTCATTGGCACGAAAGACGCCTCAGCTGATGCACATGCATCAACAAGCTCAACCATTCCTCCTATTAGGCGAGTGGGAAAGCTAGCAAGGAATTTACAACATACAGAGTAGATCTTCATAAGACTACGGACTGACGGCAGAACAACAACCATACCCTACGATTGCGGTACCATGAGTCTATCAATATCCGGACCCCAACCCCCATTCACGCCACTAATCTTCACCGTATTCGCGCCCGCCTTCAAGTCGACATGCAAACTACTACTATTCGGATCGCCACTCGCCGGCAAGAACGCAATCGTCTGCGCCGGCCCATCATTCACACTGACTGAAGCAAAGCGCTGCGAACTATCCCCATTGAGGTACTTGATGCGGATTGTTGTGCGTGTGGCAACGGAAGACTGGACATTGGAGAAGGTGACTACGCCAGCATCAGTGCCGCCGATGTAGCCTGCAGCGTTTGAGCCCGAGCAACCGCCGCAAGATACCAACTTTGCGCCACCAGAGAGAGTTGCGGATTCGCCTTCGTAGGTATTCTCACTTGGGCCGCCGCTCTGCGACATGTCAGTGGCGTGATTCCGACGCATGAAATACAATGAGAGCCAGAGGAGAGATGGATTAAGCAGTGCACGTACCATAGCTCCAGAGTTCACATCCGGCACCCAATTCACCGCATTCTTCATCGACGCTGTGGTCCCACTCAACGTCAACGGCAACCACACATACGTACTCCGCATCAAATTACTGCTAACCCACCGATCTCCCATATACACGGCCTGATCCCCAAACGGCAGGATGAACGTCGTCTGGCTCGTATACGTCTTACTCCCCGAATCCGCAAATGATTTCCACGCACTCCACGGCCCCGAGATTTTGGTCGCGGTGCTGTATACGTTATCGTTTGGGTCCCAGCCCGTCAGCTTCGAGCCGAACATGAAGTAGACGCCTGCTTTCTTGACGATGGCGGGCGATTCAATGCTTTCTTGCCAGAGGTATGTGGAGGATTTGACGGTGAGGTAGTCGTCGGAAAGGAGGTCGATGCGGAGCCCGTTCTTGCGATCTTCGGTCAGTAGATAACCCTTATCATCGTCGTCGACGAAGACGCCCTGGTCGCGGCTTTCGAACCCGAGGGGCTTGACACTGCCTTTGTATTCGAACTTCCCGCACGGAGTGTCGCCGGTCGCGACGCCGGCTTTCGCCTCGCCGTAGTTGGAGCTGTCGATGTGCATCCAGAGGACGTACTTCTTCGTCGCTTTGTTGTAGACGACTTTGGGACGCTCGACGATGCGGCTGGGGCCGAGGTCCCCCGAGGATGTGCGCGAGAGGAGCGCGCCTTCGTATTTCCATTCTACGAGGTTGGTGCTGGAGTAGCAGTTTATGTTTTGGAAGGCGGAGCCGTCGGTCTTGTCTTCTCCGACTCTGGTGGGATGTTAATGGATGATGGAGAGAAAGAGGGGGAATGTACAAGTAGTATGTGTTGCCGACTTTGAGGACGCCGGCGCCGTGTGCTTGGACGTGCTTGCCGGTGTTGGTCTGGAGGTTGATTAGCTTGAGCTCCGACAATTTATAATAAAGACTTACAGCAGTCCACGTCCCTCCTGGCACGACCTGAAGTGTCGCATTTACAACATTGGCCAGCAGCCCGAAAGCCGCAAACTTACCGAAAGCGCCCATTGCAAAGAGATGTTCCGATCAAAGATGCCTGAAAGGATCACGATAACAAAACCGGAACGCATGCTGCATATACTCTTTATCCACGAGGTACAAGACTCCCGCGGTTCGCGGAAGATTTGCATACATGTGACTTGATATGAGCGGATGAAAGGCCAATGTGGGTTAGATAACAATACTCTGGATGTGATGATGCTGCGAACAAGGTGGGGAATAAATTAACAGATGCAGGGGACGAATAGCTTCAAAACGGGGATCCGGGGTAAGTGGAGGGATAATTGTATATGCTACCTGTATGAGAGATACAGCCAACCAAGGTAGGTAGATGACCACGAGGAACGGGTTTCCGGAGCATCCTAAGGTGGAAGCTCCGCTGAGAAATGAATAGGAACACACACAGTGTATTGATCAGGCTTGGGAAGAGGACGCAGAAGCGATAGTACAAGAATAGATATGCGACATCAAGTGGATAGTTGCTAGGATATGAAGGTATGATGCGCAAGATGAAAGTGATTGTGTTGATCCAAACGCCGTCTTTTCTGAGCTGGCGATGAATGCGGGGCTGCATGGCTAGCGCCACTGGTCGTGCTGCACCGCCACTGACGCCACAGTCCTATAAAAATTCACATTGAACGTCGTCCTGTCCTTCTTCTTCCATCGACCTCCGGTCTGCGCTTGAGCCTACCGGTCCACTATCAATTTTGTAGGTATACAATTCCATTAAACCACTTTTTCATCCTTCAATATCGTGATGCTAGTAGGAAGAGCAGGAAATCTGTGTGGTGTGAAACGCATTCCAACAGCATCTCGTAGACCATCTGGAACTCTTGCATTGCAATTTTTCCATCTCGTATTCCTATCTCATATTCCTATCTGATACAACACCATCTCCCTCCCATTATACTGCAGGCGATTCGGCGCTATAGTTGCTGCTTGAAGCCTGTCCACCGTCTGAACTTCGTAAAGCGCTGTCGATTATACCCCTTTTCAAATTCCCCCCTCCACGCATCTTCGAGTCGAGCTCAACTTCGCCCGGGCATCTCATTTTGTTCCATCCCCTTCATGTTGCCCTTATTGCTTCGCCATCTCCCTTCCCGCCCCGTATCGCTTCCGCTACACTGGGTTGTGCTTCCCGACCTCTCCCATCTCGTACTTTTTCCACCACACTAGGGTGTGCGCGTCCCGCTGGCTTTGCGCCCCTGAAGCATTTGTAGACGCTGCTCTCTCGTCCCTCATCCGCTGTAAGCGCTCTTTCATGCGGCGTTGTAGTGTGCGGAGGCTTCGGGGGAGACAGTCGTGGGGCACCATCATGCTCGTTGCCGCCCCCTGACTGTGTGCGTATGCTTGTAGGTTTGCTGCCGGCTACGCTGCCTTGCGCTTCACGATCTTCGTTGTATGCTCGTGATATCGCGGATGCGTATGGGAAGATGGGTACCGTGGCTTCGCAGGAGGTATGGTGCAGCTCTTTGCCGGCAGAACGTGCTCGTCGCTCGTAGGGTAGGGTACTCTCGACCGCTCGTCACAGGCGTAGGGTAGGCAAGGCAGGAGTGAGGATGTCGCGGGGTATGCATGCGGCTCTCGATTGTGTTGTGATCCGCTCTGCAGCGTCGCTGTCCACCTTCATCGCGGATTTGCCCTGGCGCAGCCCCTCGCCGGCGAGTGCCAAGCTATCCACACCGGAGTCTCGGTCTCCTCATCCCCATGCCCAAATTAACCATAAGAAAGCCTGCTGGGGCTATTTTGGGTACGGGGAACACCATGCAACTGCTCCGGAGCCTGTATCTAGTGTGGTTGTGGTGTCGCAAAGGTGAGAGGGTGAGGCTGTAGGCTCGGGGGTTGTTCGGTAATCTCAACACCAAAGGTTCGCTGGCCCAACTATCTCACGATAGTCGCACCCACTCCGTCCCCCACACCACAACACCACGTATGGAGAGTCTGCGGTCTGTCCGACCTTGTTCTTCTGCTTCTTCTCATCTTCAGCGCCACTTTTTTGTGCCCGATCATGCGGCATGGCGACGACGGGGGCACCCAGAGCTTCGTCACACCGCCAAAACCTCTCACCCTCAACCCTTTAGCGCCCGACAACAGCAAGCTCTACACACTATCTGAGGCTCAGATAGGTTTTTGAGGCTGCTTATCATCTTCAGCGCACTCGCTTGAGGCCGCCAAAGCCTTTGAGTCGTTCGTGGTGGTCGTCAGACCTCCGCAACTTCCCCCAGCAACAGCGACGACAGCCTCAACACCAAGCCCCCAGTATCCCGGGGCTATACGGGATGCACATACTCAGGCTCAAGGTAAACCTCTCCCGCGGATGCGGGCTGAATCGACCTTCGCATCGACGAGAGCTGACGGGCCTTCATAGCTCTGCGAAGATGCAACTCCACCCTCAGCTCCAGGCCTACTTCGCTGGCGCTGAGAGCGACGAAATTGCTGATCGCGTATCAAGGTAAGCATCGCAGGCTTACAGAGCTGGTATTGATGCGCAGAATCGTGTTTGCTGACTTGACCGGTCTGCCAGCATCCCAACACGGTACCAGACGAGGATGCGACGAGCGACAACACCATAGCCGACATCGAGCAGTCACCCGCGGCAATACAAATGGCGCTTTCGCCGTTCTGTAAGTCTTCTCCAACTCGATTCCCGTCTCATACAGGAAGATGGAGCCCAGCTGACTTGGTCATGATGCAGCAATATCCTCTTCTCCGCACTCCGCACCTCGAACGTCGGCATAACAACGATAAGCCTCCCTTCAGCGTCGCCATCGTCGCATCGTTCGGATACCGAAAACGAATTTTCCTCCTGCGCCGCCTTCCATCGTCGTCTCCTTCGCAAACCGACTGTCCACAGCAGCAACATATCGTCCCCTTCGGATGGGGAGGGAGGGACAACAGGCAGCATATCTTCGGGATACTCACAAGAGAGAGAAGGCTCCTTGTGACTTCCTCGGGCTTTGGATGTGCTGGTAGGAAACACACATAACCGCTATTCTGCGCCGTTCTGCGCAATAGCGAGTTCGGATGATCGTTCGTCAGGCTTCCGACACCAGTATCAGCACAATGCGCCTCGCCCAAGTCGACATGGGCGATCGACATGGTATTCTCTTTGCCAGATCTTGAGAAGTACCAGCACCATGTGCGTATGGCCGCTTCGTCAGTTCGGTGGCCTCACGGTATCCGGTATCTGATCGCACTCCGACGCACCATCTCGCCACGTCACGATCGACTTCGCCTGAACTCCGGTGAACCCTCCGTCCAGGGAAAAGGACATGCGACACTACCAGCTTGCATCTCAACGTCATATAAGAGAGCCCTTCACAAGTTACCGCGTCCGAGGGGCTGGTCTGAGTCCGGTTCCTCTGCGATATCCTTTGGGATCTTTCGTATGACAAGGATGAAGGCCATGCTCGCTCCGACAGCTCTCGCCGCAGCCGGTAGTCGTCCAGGGAAGTACCACGTCTCTTCTGTCGACCTTTCTTTGAACATCAACTCCTTCGTCATCATCCGACTCTTTCAGTTTCGCGACTTTCGACTCTTCATCTCGTCTCAACTCTTGTCGCCGCATCCGATGTTCAAAGTCATACCAAAGTCATATCTCTTGTCGACCCTTCCCTCGAATCTCACATTCGTCACATTACGCCAGCTTCTGGCAGTCTAACACTATTAACCCTTGGTTGATAATCTTGAGCCCAGATAGGTACCTGCGAGGTCGCCCCGAGAAGTTACACGCCATAATCGTGCCATCTCTTCTAAGGACCGAAGGACTGGATGATCTGCGCTGGCTGTCTAGAAGCTACGGCAACTGGGTCGGCAACGATCATCTGGAACCGAAGTCCCCAACGAGGGGTGCCATTGTAACTGCTGCCTTCGTGTAGCTGCAGTGCACACCGAATGACACTATTACTACTAAGAGCCACTGTACTTTGGATCCTTAGATTAATTAGGCAGTGGTTCCCAACGGGTGGTCGTCATGTGCCTGTGTCTTGGGAGGCCCGCGAATCACTCAGCTGATGGAGGTTGGGATCTCGAGTTGGTAGTGCTCTAGGCTGCTGGAAGATTGGCGTGGTGTGGTGGATGTGAGGTTCACCCCCTACGGCCGTTCTCCTTCATTGCTTCGGCGGCATGAGGAATGGTCTTGATTGCGACGGCGTGGAGGCCACATATACGCGCCCGCTCGCTTTCGGCCTCAAGTCGCTGCTTCGCCATTGCACGACTGTTGGTTCGATATCCGGTCTTCGTTTTCGATTCTTCGATATGATTGCCTTTCGTCGCGGCATTCCAGGTTTGTTCAGGTGAACTCTCCTTTCGACTCTCTTCGGTCACTCTTCTTTCGACTCTTCGACATCCTTGTGGATGCTTTTCACTTCATCTCGGCTTTCTTCAACTCTCCATCGTATCCAGCATGCACCCTTCTCTGCGACATCGCACAGAACTCCGGTCGATCCTCGATGAGGCGCCGGCTCTTGTGCCTGCTAATCAACATGGCTGCCGAGCCGCCTTTCAACATGCATCGTCTACATCGCTCCAACGAGTGTTGAGTCGTCCTTACACTCCACTCCGAGCAATCTTACGCCGGACTTGATCACCTTCTTTGCTCTTCGACTAACGCCGGCTTCAATCTTCTTGCCGTTTGAGCTTACTGATCGCCTTTCTGCACAACGGTGCCACCCCAGCATATCCGACTTGCTTTCTTCGAGCCTGAGGGCTTTCTCCGCTTGGCAAATGCTGCCGTAGTCAGTAGAGGGTACCCGTTCTGGTAAGTTTCCGTCCCTTCTGTTGAGGTTTCCACTGACTCTTTTGCAGGTGTTACCTGTCTCAACTCTTCTCTTCAGGCGACGGCTTTGGCCACCGT
Organism: Byssothecium circinans; assembly: GCA_010015675.1. Classification (NCBI taxonomy): domain Eukaryota; kingdom Fungi; phylum Ascomycota; class Dothideomycetes; order Pleosporales; family Massarinaceae; genus Byssothecium; species Byssothecium circinans. Next base: position 22,049 of record ML977071.1, on the reverse strand, counting down.
CGCCTTCAAGGTCTCACTCCCCGCCCCTTCTTGTCGACCAAGCTGACGTCTTAGATCTCCACCTCTTTCTCTCTCTCGCTGTACGGTTGGTTCGGAGATGTCGGGCTTGAACAAAAACAGCTGGTTGAGCATACACACTGGTAAGTGCTTCGATTCAAAATCCGTGATGTTCGCTAACCTCTGCGCAGAAAGTTGGAACTGAATCATGACATCGACCGCCGCATACAGCCAAGGTAGGTCGGTATGTATGGTATCATTCCCCCTCAAGATGGAGAAAAACCCACACTCGATCTGCTGCAGTTTCGATCAGCCTCCGGGCTCACTCCATTGTCGCTTGCTGTATCGGTTCGTTGTTGTGGTATCCCTCCGTGGAATTGGTCTGCATATGCATTCGCACAGAAGACATGGTATTTGTGTAAGTCTCCAGCAGTACCGTCATGATGGAACTCCGCTAACGTCGATGCAGATTGAGAGGACCTTTGATACCCACAACCGCTACAGCCAAGGTAGGTCGGGTATGTATCGTGTTGTCGTTTTTGAGGTGATGAAAAACGCGCACTTGATCGCTTTTCAGGGTTACGCTGTCGCCATACCGTTCTTCCATCGTCCTATTCGATCGTTGAAGCTTTCCCGTCGCTGAAGAAGCCGCCGTCCAGCACTCAGCTCCGAGCGATCGCGTCGATCCTCACGAACCAATTTTCATCATGGTGCCGCAGCTCCGACCAGGTGATCCGCCTTCGCTGAAGTTCTGCATCTTTGGCACCTTTGCCGACTTCAGACTGTGAAGGGATCTTGACCTTCCCGGCTTCGACGAGTCAGGCTCATTCACCTGTCGTGCCGCCATTCAAGGCTGGAGAGCCACTGCATTGGAACTCATTGCCATACTGTTAGATCCTCCGGAAATGACTCCATGTCGGATTTGAATCGATGACCACAATACTGCTTCCAACTCTTCCACGCCCGTCTCGAGGAAGTCGACGATACTATTCCAACAATGCAGGCTCACTTCGTCAGGCTCGAGCCTCAGAATTCCCGAATACCTTGGGCTCGAATTCGCATTGGAATGCCATTGACCTCAAGCGCCTGCACGAACTCCCCGTCTTGACAAGCTACGACTCAGATACGATGTCCGCACATTGGGTATGGCTGTCAACCTGGGCTTCCCCATACAAGGCTCCAGCATCTCAGCCTCGCTACGATCCAGTCGCAGCTCGAATCCACCACGCGTGTTGCCATTTGTTGTTGTGCAATGCCTCCTCGGAAAATGCGCAACACCTGCACACGCATTAATGAGTATCTTGCCTCCCACTTCGAACGATCGATACGTTGCGCTCTCGATGAGTGCAGCAAGGCATCGGTTTCATCGGTATCCGCTTTATGACCCTCTTGGAGAACATGTGTAACCGTTGGGCCGCAAGGTCCCTCGGTATGGCAAACTATCCTTGGTTGGGAGCAGGTCCTCTTGGAGAACATGTGTAACTGTTGGGCCGTAAGGTCCTTCGGTATGGCAAACTATCCTTGTTGGGACGGGCGTGACCGATGTGGGCGGTGTCTTGTTGCATCATCGAGAGCTTCGACGCCTTATGCTAGCACTTTCGAACCCGGTTTATGCGTCCAGTCGGTTTGAACCACAACTCTCCTCTGTTGCCATCTCGAATCGATTATCGAAGAAATGGATCCTTTTCCTCGATGTGATTCACTTCGTCGTTCACAACTCCCGCCTGCTTTCGTCTCGAGTCGATCGCTGGACGAATGTATCCTCCACGCTATTATCGCAAATATCTCTACCGTTTATGGTTCCAATGACGAGGAAACGAAAACCCGGCTCCAGCAACGCTGCATGTACATCGACATGGAGCGCTAGAGCATGAGCGCAAGGAGATATTTACGCGCCCATCGTCCTTAGCCTTACGGCTGGCGAAACGGAAGCTTCGTATCGCCCGCCGTGTTTATATCCCGCCTTGACCGAGAGCCATCATGCTTTTCGACCGACGTCCTTTCGCATAGTCTATATTCGCCGATTCGAACCATCGCTTCGTCATCATCAGCTAAGGTAATAATATATCGTTGTTGGCATCGTGTCTTCCGTCTTGGAATTTGCGAAGGTGGCTGTTGAAACGCACAGTGAGGTGCATATCCGACTTTCGCTACGCTCGATGGTGCGAGTGTACTCGTAGCTCGATCTAAGGTCTTCCGGTCATGGTGGTCCCTGGTTCTCGCTTTTGGCGGACTGCCAACCATGGTTCGTCTCAAGCGCCAAGTTGGACGGGCAACGCCTCCTCTACCCTGCTCAAGAGCGCATATCTCTTCATCGCTCTATACGCAAAACTCAACGAGTCCGTGGAGCCACGGTGGATCGATCGTGCTACCTGGATGCAGCGCTGATCTTTCTTACGCTTGGAACCGCGTACTCAACCGCATCGAAGGAGGCCATCCCAATGCCCGACACCTCCCTTCAATATTGTTATGCCGAAGCCATATTGTCGACACTGTCGAGTCCTCGCTAGTCATTCATCTCATGCGTCGCCAAAATCGCTACGGACTGCGTACTCTCCTGCGCACAGAAAGTCGGCTCGTGATCGTGAAAGTCGTGCTTACACGCGCTCACATCTTTCGTCTGAGCCTTGATCGAAGACCCTCCACCTCAAGTTCGAGGCTTGGTTCATCAAGTCCTCTACATTTTTCGCGTTTGCTATGGTACTGCCGAGAAAAGCAGGCAGTTGTTGTGTTGAGCGATGAGAGTGGATGGCCCGACCTCCGAGGCTTGGAGCATGTTTCATCTGTTTCCGACGGCACGTTCATCGCATGTGCTTGTTGTTCAATCCAGGCCTTCCCGACAAGTTCTCACGAGTACCAAAACCCGTTGACCGAAGAACTTTCTCATGTTGTTGATCCCAGGCAGTCCTGGGGGCTTCTCTTTGTTACCCCGCCCGCCGGAGCGACGTTGCATGGCCGTAATGATCCCGCCATCATCGAACCTCGAGCACGTTTTCCGTCGCACACCCAGAATATTCGCTGCTCTTTGGCTCTGGCATCGATGTAACGATACAGTCGCTGCGCCAATCTATATCGTTCGATCTTCAACGATAGAAGAGGATCATTGCTTGCGTATACACCACGCCTCGAAGTCGTCTTAGAACGACCACATCCCCCTCTAGCGCGGAGGACTTCAACACGGGGCTGCCTTGGTAGAATCGTTGGCTTTTTTGGCACGACTAAAGAGAAGGAGGCGGCCCAGCAACTGGAATCGAACTGCTTTCGGACCTTCCCGGTATTACCGACGAATGCTGTGGATGAAAGCTTAACGTCTAATTTACGAAGCGTCGGATCCCGAGCCTCAGGTGGACGGTGCTGTTCAATCTCCGACGTTCGGATGGAATGGGCGCATGCTGCAGACGTGAAGAAACTCGCTCAGTGCCGCTCATACCTGCTCGATAATCCTATCCTTTTCGCCCGTATAGCTTCGTCGTAATGTTCCGGTTTGATCGCTCGATCCTGGTTTGAGGATGTAGCGATGAGGTTCCTGGCGCCTTTTCATCCCATTCTTGTATCCACCTTACAGTCGACCCCAAACCATCTTGAGGAAATCGTTCCCGATCCCGGAGGGAATACCAGTCGTGGGTATAGACAGCGGGCTGTGAACCCGTGTCGCATTCCGGGACGCAGTGCCTGCCGCATTCATGTCTCTACTGTGCCTATCTTGACTCGATCTTCGCTATGGTTCACGGGAGCCGACCGAGTTCGAGGACGATGGCCATCGGCGGCATCATTTTCGATGGATATTGAAGAGCTTAGGAGCGATGACGTCGAGGTTGATGTATGGGGGTTAATGGGGTGGCCGGGAGGCATTTAGCGCGTGAAGGGTAAGCGAATGTTTGTCGCAAGCATCGGAGGTCCGTGCTGAACAGGCGGAGTGAAAGGGAACTTACTAGCTTCGGAGCAGTCCTAAAGACGTCGTCTTTCTCGAACGGAGCTCACATGAATCGGACGAACCAGAACCATCGCACCTCATCGAGCCATCTTTTCCACCATCTTCAGAGTCATCATCCTGACACCGACCGTAGAGACTCAACCCGACGAAATTCGACATTGGTCTCTTTATCCTCGTGCTGTTTGTCACACACCTCGTACCCTGGATCTTCCCCGCCCTAGATCTGACTCTCCTTGTACATCAAGATGTGGATATCGTTTCCGCTGTATCGGCTGCACTTTCCTTTCACTGGGTGATGACCTAGCCTGGAGAGACCGAATGATGCAAAGGGTGTCGACGCTACTCCACACACGTTCTTTGTGGTAGGAGCATCGCCGATTATGCAATTCATGGAATCGTTGCGCTTTGGGGTCGAAGCTCGTAGGAAGAGGAAGAGAGAAGACGAAGGAAGATCTCATCAGGAGGCAAGGTGCCGCACGCGCCTTTCGTACGAGGGTGAACGTCGCGTAAGCGGTGGCATGCGTTCTCGTCGCTGTCGGCCTGTTCGTGTAACGATGTGGTCGATGGTGCAGACGTTCTTCGTACCTGCTCTGATCACCTAACTGTTCGGTCTTTGGGCAGCTCAAGGACACGAGAGACTAGCAGCAAGTACTTACAGCATGGCGGCGACCGCCGAACATACGCTAACTCACGGCTTGGACCGAGATATGGCGCTTTGGTAGTATCTTCCGAACCTCTGGTGGCCTGAAATGCTGAGTGGCTCGTCTGATCGCGATGCGCCCTCATCTACGACTTGGTCACTCTCCCGATGCTCCGTCCCATTGAGTTGACGCTCTTTCTTCCTGAGGTTCCTTTCGTCCCGCCCCCTTTTTCCCGACCGTTGTATGTTCATTCTCCACGCTCTGTGTCTATCTCCACATTGTATGCCATCCTCCACGTTGTATCTCCTCCACTATCATCAACTTATTTGTTCGTACGGCGGTTGGCGTCCTCTGATCGGCAGAGTGAAAGGGAGGGCGTCGCATCGTGAAGTCTCGTTCAGTAAGACAGTTCTCGGCGTTCCACACCACCCTCTCGGTGTTTAACCGCTTCTCTCAGCTTGAGCCCAACCTCTCCAGCGTTCCCCAGTGTACCCCGAAGCGCACATGCGTTATTTCTCAAGTGTGTTATCCATTGTGTCCTCCCTCTGTATCCTTTCGTACGGCGGTGACGCGCGAGCGCGGTTCGAGGGAGGGCGAGGAGCTGGTGGGAATTAGGGGCGCTGGAGGTTTGGAGTCTCTGTTATCTCTTTAGCTTTGAGCCTTCGCGGTCATTCCTTGGCTTTGTGTCGTCGCAATTACTGCAAGTTCTTAGTGCCTCTGGGCCCATTGTGTATCCCGCCGGCCTGAGGCTTCATACCGGCCTACTTTTCACGTCTGCCGCTTCTTCTATTACGCTTTGGTCCGTTGGATGGCGCGGTCGCATGCGGACAAGGCCATTCGGACAACAGGTGGATGAAGGGGCGCCTTCTATCGTTATCATCCTGCATATTAAGAGCGAGTCGAGAAGGGGTTGAGCGCGCTCTCATCCGAATCTGTCGCCACTCTTAAGGTGATGAGGTGTATCGGTCTTTGCGCATATAGCCCCGCCGGAGAAGGCGGATCAAGGGGTGCTTCTATTGATCTAAACCTGCACGTGAGGGTAAGCTGAGATGGTGATGAGCATGCGCTCTACTGATATGTCGTCTCTATTCAAGCCGTGGCTTGTATCCGCCTTTGCGCGTGAAGTCACGCCGCCGGAGGGCTCACCGTGGTGCCGCCCGGGAGCTCCTTGAAGCATCGAGCGGTACCCCGAATCATGTACCAGAAGCGCAGACTCACCGTATTCTCCAGTGCCGTCTTATTTCTCTCAGCTACCTTCGCTGCTCTCCTCGTCGATGCGGGGGTGGTGAAGGTGGCGGGAAAGGCACCAACGTATGGCTGGGCGGTTCGCACGAGGGGCCTCAGTGGCGCGCATGCTAGCGGAGACGAAGATAAAAATCATATCAATGTACGATTCAGAGATGAAGAAGGTGGGAACCAAAAAGATTCGGATGGATTGAGGGTGATGGTGTTGGTGGGCGGGCGTCGAGGGGCTCGCCGCGAAGCTGGTGTTGTGAAAGGGGAAAACACTACGGAGGACGTCATCGAACAAACCACCCCCTCGAGCATCTCGATAGCGGCTACTCGAGCTATTGAGACGCTTCACGTTTTAAAGACACTGCTCCGAGAATTACAAGGCGCGCGAAATGGCACTCCTCGAACGGCTGGGCGAAGGGATCAATGTGGGCGCCAAACATCTACAGCACGTCCGAGTACGCCGCAGGCGCATCGCCACCATTCGCGTTGGGTCTGGAGCGATTGGAAACCCCATGCTGTACTGTCTAGAGCCCGCTTTCCATTGCCAGTGATTCTGCGTCGAGCTACAAGGTCGGCGGTGTGCGCGGGAGACCGCAACGTTCGCCGCCTGTGGCTCTCCTCCGCACCGTGAGCTCTGCGACCTAGTCGCGTGCATTATTTGAGACTGACGGGTATTTCACCTGCTGTGGGAGTACATTGCAGGTGCGATAGAGAATAGACAGCGCTGCACAACGAAACCCCACCTCAGGTTGAGCCCCGAATCCAGCCCCGGCAGCAACGGCAGCACCCTATCGTACGCTCTGCATGAGTCTCAGCGATTCCAGAAAGGAAACTCTGCGTAAGAAGCGGAATCAGGGTTATATTTGCCTTCGTATACCTTCCCGCTGTGCCGCCGCAGTTACGAGCTGGGATGGAATGCGGTTCAAAATGGAGGCTTCGCACATCCCACCCTACACATTGTGTGCAGCTTTCGCGTCATTAGCCAAGATGGCGAAAGCAGGTGAAAGTAAGGCAGGAATAGACTCATATTGTCGAGATTGTGGGCACATCAACTTTGCATGCCTCTTTCCCGGCGCTTGTGCACGCAATCATTCATCGGAAAGATACCGGAAGCCTCGTCTTGAGTGAACAACGACTTTTTTCTTCAGAGCACAGCATATCTTCAGGCCAGAAACTATACAAGAATAGCATAATTGTTCCTTCCAGCCCGAATTTCACCGTTGCGATGCCTGGAGCGGGTCAAAAGTGAGCCAACGTGGGAAGCATTGGAATGATTGTGCTTGAAAGCCGTCGCAAATTGAAGAAGTGGCATCAAAATAATGATTCCCTCATGAACAAAATGCATGAAGAGAATAGCTTCAAGCAAGCGCATCACATAAGCTTGTTAAAGAGAATATATACGGTTTTGAATCCCACTTCGACATTTCCTGGGAGCCTGGAATGTACCATGTACGCCATCATCTCCCCGAGCAATTATTCCAACCTGAACTCTCGCTGACCTTGAAAGAACCCATTGACTTCAACCCTATTGTCATAGATCCTGCTGGACCGCTTATCCATCTTCCATAGCCAGGTCTTTTCTGGCTTCGCTGCTAATTCCGGCGGATTTTGGGTGATCCAGATGCTTCTCCTGGACGAGAGAGTTGGTCTGATCGTGGAAGTCGCCCCGTCATTGATCTTGCTCGTAGCATTAGTGCCTGGGAGAGCCTTGTGGCTCAACCGACTTCTCTGATGCTCCTGGAATCGAATCACCTTGTGTGGAAGACGTTCCTATGCTTGCTGTAAGCGCATGGGATCAAGCAGGCATATGGAATGTATAGCTGGCGTAGTGATTGTCAGTCGCTGCCTTTATCTCCGTGTCGCACCTTCCGTCTGCCGTCGCCGAAGTCGTATGCACCAAGATTTCTATCGGCTCTGGTGGTGACAACCGAGCGGTGGATACCGATCCACGTAGGACTGTGGTCAGGTCAGCGAGCGTGCGGATCAAGGCATATACGGCGAGGTTGCGGCAAAACGGAATATCTTGAGAAGAAAGTGTGTGAATGACTTCCGAAGCTGGACGGCGGATTGAGCAACCAACAAAGGAAGACGATGCTGTGGTGTTTTGAATCCCGTTTTACTGGTATGAGATCCGCTTTGCGCGTCAGCGTCACCACGCTCCCGGGAGGGCGGTTGCGGTGTAGGCTTCAACCCGATGGCAAGGTGAGTCTAGCTGTTCTCCGTAGAAAAGCAGAGCTACGGTCGATTGAGCTGCAGAAGTGTGAACGCAGGCTCATGTGGATCTGAAAGATAGGTGTCTTTTAGAATTGCAAAAAGAAACAAAATGAATGTGACGTCGTCTGGTTTCGAATGCGCGCTACTTGTTGTCAAATTCTCTACAACAAAATTTCGTCTCGCATTAGATCCACTAGACTAAAGAACAAAAAAGCAAAACATCTAAAGCAACTACACATTCCTCTTCCTCAGGTCAAGGAACGTGTAGTTGCTTTAGATGGAAATAACTCAGTTTAATAAATATATATACGACATAAAATTATTGGTGGCTACCGTGTGCGGTTGAGAGTGGGGAAAGACCGTGAGAAGTTAGTCAGGTGGCGAATCGACAACTTGTGGAAGGCGCGACAGTGACAGGAGCTTCTGACCACGTAGGAGATAATTGTTGTTTACAAATTACGTCACACTTTGACAGGAATTGAGATTCAATACCTTTGGTGTCTTTAATTATAGAACCACCCGCCGCTAGTAGCAAGGTTTCTTTATAGTACGGACATTTGGCTTAGTATTCACTCCGAATCAATAAAAAAATAACTTTATGTCTGTAGCAAGACTGACCAGTGATAGGCTGTGAATAGCTCGACTTCTCTGTAGTGTTTCTTTCCTTAGTACACCATTGAATTCACCAATATTATTTTTCGCGTCCAACATTCAACCACGTCCTAGCGCTTTCACCATTGAGCATAAGGAAGTCTTTGGAATGGTTGCAGCCCAAGGGTCACTAAGGTAAGAAGACCAGCTACTTTGAATACGACGTGGCGCATGGATAGGCATGGACGGGACGTAGATCGCACTGCCCGCGCGTTTTATCATGTTGTGATATGCGGTTTACGTGAATGAATATGATCGGGTAGTTTCATGAAAGCAGAGCGGCCGACATTATTACAAGGCCTGCTTGTTTCATCCTAATTCGAGGTCATGCCATTGAGTACAGGATTCATACACAGTATATTGGGATGGCAATCACACAGATGGAATGGATATGGAAGTAATAGCGGTGAAAATTGGTGAATAGGTGTCGTGGTCGACATACTTTAAACAGCTAACGACAGCAACAGCAGTAACAACAAAACAACAACAGAAGATGCGTGAAGAATGTGGTAACGATGTACTGCTTGAACATTCCTCGAAAAGGCCCCTAGGGAAATATCCATCCTCTTCTCCTTCAACACAACTACATATGACAGACCAAGCGGCGGTTTCGATGTCGAACAGACCAATTATGAAGGACGGTCGGCGCGCCGAAATGAGCAGACACTCTAGAGTGGCTCGGATTTGAAGGAAGACATCGAATTCGTTGGTCGCAATCAGCCGGTACGGAGAGTGGTCGCCCTAGGCTGGAAATGATCGGTGATGGAATTGTATCGGAGGCGTCCATATGCTTATTGGCGGCAGTGCGACCGTGTGTGCTTGTAAGGCAGATAGCGTCTCTCGCGCAGCTTCAGCGCTGAGAGACGCGGCGACTGACTTCGGTGAGGGTCGGACTGTTGTTGGAAATCTCAGCGGCAATGTACGCAGGGTTCTTGACTGAGACGAATTCGCCCATGGCTGTAGAGAAGGCGGTACCGAAAGCGACAGCTGGATTTTCGCATATTTAGTACGGCGTTGGTGTACAAGAGCCACTGAGATTTCCGGAGAGACCATCCATTGGTTTTGTGAGAACGTCGGGATGCTCTTGAGGGGGTTAGGATTTGCGGATTAAACCTCGTAAGACTCTGGCAAGTGTAACGGTCTCTTCCATAGGCCATTGGGTCGTCTGACCGAGCCGCTCGGCTGAGATTGTTAGTCTCGGTCTGCAAATACGCTTGTGGAGAATGTGAACGTACCAGAGCGACCCAGCCACTCATCCAATCCACCGCCTTCTCATGATGGCGCAAGGCCATATTTCTAAAGCAACTTCACGTTCCATGGCCCTGAGGGCTGATGGGAGGGCCGAAATGGAGGGGGCGGCGGGGGCAGGGGCGGGGGCGAAAAGAGTGTTGTGGAGGTGAGGCCGTGAGAGGCGGAGGGACGTGTTTAAATAGAGCCAGACCCACAAGCGGGCTTGGCATCAGCTGACTTGAAAGCGACGGGCAGTCTTCTTCACCGCAAATCCGCTGCCTCTGCGGTTTGAGTCAATTGGTCCATGTGAGGGTACTCCATTTGACGGTATCTGTGTACTTTTCCACTCATGATTTTTGTGGAAATGACGATCTGACAAGGCTACTCACCTGGGCACGATCAAGGCCTCCGATTGACTGAGTTACACTACACTCGCAGTTCTTTGAGCAAGAGCGGCCTAGATGCGCAGGCGCGACCCAGACGCATAATCATGTCTCCAGAGCCCGTCGAATTCCCACTTCTGCTGCATATGGAGCCAATTTTGAGTGATTGTAGTTGTCTAAAGACCTCTTTCATGTGACGCCGAGCTCACTGCACACGATAAGAAGCAATTATCCTGCGTGAAGGCGTTGGGCCCGCCCGCACAGATCCTATGACGTCTTCAACGAAGGTAAAATTCCTCCCCGACGCGACTATAAAAGCCCCCGCCCATCAACATCACCATTGCAGCTCAACTCTTGACCATCACAACCACACATAACTATCTGTCGCTTCGCTCCTCAGGGTCCTCTCATCACACATCTCGTACGCCGGCCCTGATACACACACACACACACACACACACACACACACACACACACACACACAAAGAAATCCAGCTTCCCTAGCACCCCAGAAATCAAGATGCCATCATCCAACGATACTGTCGTGCAGCGATCTCACAGCAGCTCTACCCCGCGTACCCGTCAGGACAGTCCTTCGATCACACTTGCAGTTCCGAATATCTTCGGCCAGCGACGAGATCAGCCGCAAGGTCATGCCAACGCCAACACTAGTCTCGCACACGGCTTCGCACCTCCCACACCCATCAGCCAATCCGCACAACCGCAACCGATGACAGCCGATCCATCATCGTATCAGCCAGTTAGCATGGCCTCTCCACGCCAACAACAGGTCTACAGCGCTCATTCTACAGCACAAGACCATCACCACCAAGAGTCACCAGCCATGGCCGTGTCCGAAAAGCTCGAAGCCGGTTACAAGCTGTGCAAAGTCCCGATGGGCCTCCTGTTTATGCTTCGCTTCAAGCTCAATGAGGAAGTCGAAGGCAAAGAAAAGGAGCAATGGAAGCTGGCCGTGGACTTTCTCGACAAGGTCTTCGCCGAGGGGAAGCAGGTCGCGGAGGAGCGCGACCCAATTCTCCCCGACGCAATCATCTACAGCAAGACCTTCATCATCACGGAAGACGACCACCGCATCTTCCAGAAGCTCTTGACGATCTTCCCTATCGTCAATGGCTACAAGTACTTGCTGGGTGCTGGCGAACAGTCGTTCGACCAGGTCAAGAATGTCAACGGGGTCGATCGTGCTCCGTTGATCGACTGGGTCGCCAAGGGGAATTCTTTGGAGGAACTGCTGGAGAAGCTGACTGCTCGCCATCATTTGGGATGGAGGGAGGACAAGATCAAGCAGAACCCCTACGCCTACTGCAACCCGTGGAAGCAGTGAGGAGTCTGCTTGAGCGGCGTTTTTGGGTTTCGAGCTAGTAGCCTAATTTCGAAGCGATCTTGACTTGTCATTTTCTAGAATAGAATGCACGGATATAGCTCCTGCATTGGTTGGGCAGACATCACGGATCAAAATGGAGTTTTAAATATAAAATACACTTCTGAGCGATAGTTGTACTTTAAATAGGTGGACTCTGTAATTGCTATAATAGTTTTTTGTTAGTAAAACACTATCCTGGTTTCACTAGTGCAAGTTTGAATAATTATTTGAAATTTAAAATTGAGACTATTTACCACCATGACCTCAAGAGCCCCACAAATCGCACTGGAGAGGCAATTGTGGTACTCCAATTTCATCTTCTTAGTAATTGTTGCGGCAAACTTGCTCGTTGAAGGCTCAAGCCCGGCCCGCTCGTTAAGCCTCGAATAACATGGCACGCGAAGCCGTCCGCAGACTTCGCTCCCTGGAAAAGATCACATACCGCATCATCACAATAACAACGACAACACGATTCGTTTTTAAATAAAAAGTTTGCATCTGAGCTATAAGATACGACAACCCCCAGATCTGTCTTCTTCTTGATCCTACTACCGCAAACCAAATCCGATCAGTGTGGCAGCCATAATCTCGAAGGCGAGCCCAAAAGAGGCGACGGAGCGTGGCGAGGCAATTCTGTAATGGGCGAACAAGCCGACCGGTAGCCTCTCTTCCCTGAACAGTGCAGTGCAATTCTCCTTTTCCGTTTTTTTAACCCAACCCGGGAAATAAGCTTACCGCAATGCTTGATGATTGTGGCGATGTTCATCTCGAAGGTAACGTGGAGCGAGACATGCTGTAGTGGGCGAAGGAGTGACGGTGAGGGCTATCCATACCTTAACCAAGCGAGCGAAGCAATGCTATTGTGTGCGAAGGAGTAACGCGCTTGCCGCAGAGCTTGACGTATGACCTTGGAGTTGTTCGTTTCGAAGGCGTGCTCAGAGAAGATCCTGGTTGAGTTTAGCTAAAACGTTCAGCACCTCTTGAACACTTGAACTTACCATCAGTCTGGAGCGAAGAAATGCGGGATGCATTCGCATTCAACAGTCCGATCAGTCCGATCAGTCCAGCATCTGTGCATAGTGCAAGCATGCCTCCACTTTCGTCCAAGGCGCATGCTGTGATGGGCCATAACTTGGGTTTCATAGCGGCTGTCCGAAGAATGGACTGATCCAATCAGCACACTTGCTGGACTTGAATCCAGTCCAGCCATGACCCTCGGCGAGGAGGGTCAGGGCAGCAACAATATCGTCCAGTGCTCTCGAGCACCGGATACTTCTAAAGCAACTTCACGTTCCAAGGCACAGGGGTGGCCGGGGCGGTGTTAGGGTGGTCGTGGATGAGGCCGGCCGTGAGTGCACTGTTGGTGCGTAAGAGAGCGGGACAAACATTTGATCTGGGCTACTGCGCGAGCAAGAGTCGGTGGTCTGTTGGTGGCACAGGAGCAAGACGCCGGGACAAACATTTGATCTAGGCTATTGCGCGAACAAGAGTCGGTCGTAAGCGCACGTTGGTGGGAGAGGCGGGAGAGGGCGGGAGCGGTAGGGCGGGCGGAAGCGGCAGGTCGGCACCAATTTCGACCAGTGCTCTCGAGCACGGTAACATTCTAAAGCAACTCCACGTTCCAAGAGGAGAGGAAGGGAAGCGGCAAGGCGGCACCAATGTTGGTCAATGCGCTTGACTCCGGAGGGTGGGGATGGCGGGAGAGGCGGCAGGGTGGGCTATTGCGCGAGCAAGAGTAGGTGGCGCAAGCGAATTGTTGCGGGCACCGTATACCTCTAAAGCAACTCCACGTTCCAAGGCCCTATGGCCTGAGGCGGATGTTGGCAGCGGCTCGGAATGGTGGGTGGGTGGCGAAAGGCCTAGGATAGATCGAAAAGCAGCGACTCTGGGTGTTGCCGCTTGCACGTTGCATTCCAGTTCAGGAAGGAGGGTGAAGGGCTCGCCGCAGTTTGTGTGCGTTCGGAAGCCAAAAACTCAGAACCTTGTGACTTGGTTGGCAGTGCGCGTGCTGTCGGTCGTGTGCAGTGAAGGCGGGTTCGTGGCAACGTCTGCTTGGGCTGTCAGTGGTTGATTGCGAGAAGTTGACGCGAATGTCAGAGTAGAGACGCTGTAGAAGCTCAACATACCAGAGGGTGTTCTTTGCACAAGCGGCCAGATAGGCGGGCGGTCGATGAGTCGAAGTAGTATTGCATGCTGAAGAGATGGGCGCTTTTTGAAGTTGAAGAAGAGGTGGAAGGTCTGAAACGGGGGAAAGTTGATCTTAAATAGTTGAGATTGGGTGGTGAAGGGCGGTCTTGCCGTCGGAGTGAGGGCGATACCGGCCGCTTGCGCCTCGTCCGCCCCGCTTTTCTGGTCAGGTCACTTTCATTACAAGACCAAGATGGAAGGAGCAATCTCCCGAACGACTCGTCGACAACTTTGGCTCCCTATTGGATTTACGTGATCGGGGCACCTCCAATTTCAAGGGCACATGATGAGTGCAGGTTCTTGTTTTCACGCGGACTTCCTCCCCTTAAACGCTACTATCACACTAACACCGTGAAACGAGCGGTCTACAATCCAAATTCACAGGTGACGGAGACGTATCCCCGCAACATCAAACTGTATTAGCCTCTAATCCGCCCCTCAAACTCTCAGGTTACCGCTTCGGCTTTCTGTGCTTCACCTGCAATCCTCCTGAATGGTTCAGACAAGCACTGCTCATAATAACAACACCATGTTGGCTTCAGCATAAAGCTCTTCGATGCGAACGTACCGTTCTTCATGTTTTTGAGGTGGAGAGCAGTGCTGGACCGGGTATGAAAGAAAGTATCTTTGGCATCAGGTCAATCCGGCACTGAGTAATACTCCTGTCAGGTATTTCGTGTCCTCAAAGTGAATTTCGAAAAGATTTTGACAGCTTCTGACAGGCACGCAACAGCACACCGGAACAACCGCAACCTTTTGTCAACCAGGTCACGCCTCACAACTTTGAATGATCTTGTGGCGAGCAACTATGAGTTTCCAAGCCCGAATTCGATATCTACAGCACGACTGGCGAAAACCTCAACGTCCACAGTTTCCCGGCCACGTTAGCCTCAGTTCACGAGCTATACGCTCCCTCCGAACGCTCTCATTTAGCCCGACTATAACATACATTCATCAGACGATTCAAATGAAGCCGAAATATGCACGAGCCTCAGCATTAGCGATAACATAGTGTAAGGGAGATCAGTGACAGTCGCCATCGGCTCGGTCCTACCCTGGAATTTCTCGTTGAAGCTTTGGTCTTTGCTTCGGGACGGATTTCCCACGACAAAGATGGATGCCCACACTGCGATTCACAAGCTCTTTTCAATTGAAGGGAGTGCATAAGCTGGGGATATCGTTCTGGAACACTACCGTATGACACCCACCAAGGTCCGATTCCTCGCCAAATCATACCGCCTGAATATCGAGCATTTATGCAGGATAGGACTCGGTATACTTGAACCAAAGGTATGCATTGTACTCCTACGCCATGCAGGACGGTCGTTGACAACACAAGCAGAGGAGTTCACGATCCGCGTCACTAGATCCATCATGAAGTAGAGCAAAGTAAGGTTGTCAACATGTGGGGAATGGAGCCGACGGCCACTCTCCACAGCTATATTGTGCACACACGCCTCGAGGAGTAAATTGACCACTATTAATAAGTACGCTGGAAGAACCTTGGACTTCTTTCGATTTCGTCTATCGACGGTACGATTGCTTACAATCAAAGGCTGCTTCGGCACGTTCGACTTTGTTTATCTTCGAGGGGAAATAGTTTACGCGCAAGGACTGCTTCGGTACGTTAGACTTCATCCATCTTCATCGCGATGGCTTGCTTACGAGCAAAGTCTGCTTTGGCACGTTCGACGTCGTGGTCCTCTAGAGCGACCACAACTCAAGCACTGACTTCGGGTGTTTAATGCTCTCGGATGTTACCTCTCTTCTAGGACACAACACGTCCGTCGGAAAGGCTTCATACAAGTCATGGCGTCTGGACCTCTAGCCTGCTCACCTTGGAAACAATGCCACCCACGAACCAATCCACGTAGCGTCCTTATCGAACCATGAAGCGTCGCTCAACCGAGACGATAGTTGTTCCCGAAACGAGGTATCCGCCACCGAGTGCTATACAGGGCGAGAAAACAACACAGACTGTGGCATGGCATTGCGGTGGTAGATAGGCCCACGACCCCGACGCACACGCAACACCCGGAACGGGCATACCAAGGAAGGTCTGAGCATGAGCATGGGGCATGTCCAGGCGCATGAGCGATATGGATTTCGTCTTTGCCCTGTGTGAAAAGCTCTCGGTAAAGCACGTTATGCCTCAAGATGGGGATCAACACGGCACATGAACTGAAGTGGTGGCAACGGAGGCTTGCGGCGGCATACGCTGAACGCGAGATGTTGGTTGCAAATTGCACGTTGAGGTCATAGCGACAAGGCTGGTCAAACTTGCGTCTTCGTCGACCATTTGGGTATTGTTTGTTGTCTATGTTCTGCATGATCAAGGTCTGTAACCATGTTAGTGTATTCGCGTTTAAATAATGATTGTTCGAACTGTACTCGTCGTGTATCAAGTGATGATCATTTCCCTGTATCTGACTCAGTGAAGTCTTTCTTGATCCAGACGTTGTCCTCCAGATGGTCTGATGCTGCAGCTTTCGATATTAGCCGCTTTGTGATTTCTCACTGTAGTTATGTTGCGGTACCTTCCACACTGTCATAACGTGAAGCCCTGCATAGAACACTTCGCGTAGGCGTGTTTTGCCCTTTGATGATTGTCGAGTCTCTGAATGAGTTCAAAAGCAGCTGCAATCTAGCAATACTTCTCACCAGTGGTGTGATTCTGCGAACATGTCTTGTGTACTGTATATGGGTAATAATTTCTCGACCTGCTGTTTTAAAATTTCAACGGGCCGCATTCATCGGCACAGCTCGGTTTCGTTTAGCGAACTCGTGCACTGCTTCTTCAATTTAGGAAGCAAATCAGAAGCTAGAAGTAGAAAACAATCGCAGGCAGTCCCATTGAATTAATGTGGTGTGGGCATTCACGGCTCCCCAGGATTACATACTTGACCTAAATTCGTAGTAAAACTGCCATACGAGTTGTAGGTAATTAGATATTTGAAGTAGGTAATGTAGAAGAGGTGCAAACATGCTTCAGGCAGAGCGGTTCTCACGGGACGGAAGCGTGATTTAGGTTCCCGCAGAAAGAATATGTCGTCATTACGGCCAAACATGGAGATCAGGATGCGTACTGTATACAAAAATTCGTGACTTTCAGAACGCGTATGCATGCTTTGGAGGCCGTGGGCCGTCGCAGCTTAGCAACGCGCTGTATTGATGTCGGCTACAAGAATACCATATCACTGCGATGAAAGCAGAACCAAATGCTCTATCTCTATCATTTGCATTCACTCTGAGGGTGTTGAAGGCTATTAAATGATGCTGTGATGCTTTGGTTGCCGATTGTTGTGACGTAGCCCGCCTGTTGCCTCAGTGAGTGCGTCTCCGCCCTGTCGGCGCCCCACCCACTGCCAGCCGCAACTACAATATTACTACAAACGAACTTCTTTTGAGTATTATATATATTATGTAGGTTATACTATATTCATAAATCAAAGACCACACAGTGGCTCAGCGGGTCGAACACCGGTGTTCGATGGAGTCGTCAAATGCTTAAACAGGAGTGTGACGACGTGGATTCAGAGGTGGTCTGTTCGAATTCTGTAAGTATTAAAAATTGAAATTCAGCAAGTTCCGGAGCAGAGCTACGAGTTACCACCGACCTCCGGCCCACAAAATGGTTAAACCTATACGACTGGTTTGCGTTTTCCGCTTTCGCGGTTTGCTTTTGCAATTTTTTTTAAATCAAAAGCTTCCCTAAGAGGTGAGATGGTTTTTTCTTTTTGATTTGCATTTTGGGATGCGGTTTATTTATTTTTTTGACACGAGATCTTGGAACGTGCGCAGTGTTTACTAAAGGTGTCAACAAAAGTACGCCGACGCGTCAACACCTGCAACACCAACACCGCGAAATCAGGGCTACACGCGGCTATATAACCAAGGCTTGATATTTGTTCCATCTTCTATAGGAAAGTTTCATTCGCTGTGTGGATGCTGGCACACATTCTTGTAGATGTGGAGTACCAAATCTGGAGCCAATTCTACACCATGAGCTTGGAAAGCACACATCTCGCAGCGTCACGCACATATTACAACCCAAGGCAGATAAACCACAGCAGGAAATTGCACAAGCTCAGTTAGCTGTTTAAGTGAACCGGCTTGAAGGCGTGATTCACACATTCATTACTCAGGCTGTCCAAATCAATCTACCCCACCTCTCCACCACAGACTTCACAGAGAGCCAAAACGGCACTAAATGACATGATATGAAGGGTCGAAGGCCTTCCAAGACTGCGCATGTAAAATATTCAACCATTATTTCATTCCTCTATGCGCATTGTATGTATCCGGTGACTGCGATCGGGTCGGGGGACGAAGACCGAAGACAAACACTGTTAAAGCGAGCGAGGAAGAAAACCGCGAGGTAAGCTTCCTTGGAAGATTGGGGCATCGGGGAGACGACTGCTTATCTGGATCCCGTTAGCTGATGTCATGGGAGTCTTGTGACTGCAAACTTACCAAAGCCAAATCCCTCTCAAGACCATACCCTGTCAAGCTTGCCGCCTGGGAAAGAGAACTCCGTCAAGATTCTGCACGCCCAGGCTTCCCAAGCCGGCCTGCCTGGAGTACGTTACCAGCTCCTCCCAGTTCGGCACCTCCTCCCAGCAGACGCGCTTGCACTCAGCCACCGTTCCACAATTGTCACTTCCAATATCAAAGACATTGGAGTGAACGGCACACCAATGCCAATGACCCTGGCGAAAGCATTCAGAGAGGCCGAGTTGCTTACCACAGCGGCTATACTACTGTCAGCGTTGAACCTGTATGCCAATGAGTGAACGTACTTACCACAATTTTCCCTGGAACTGTCCCTTGACGAAGCTGAATTCGATCCTCTCAAGCGCAAAGGGCAGCATCGTCGCGTTCTCGCTGTTGGTGACAGGCTTCTTCTTGCGAGAAGCAGGACCCTTCTTTCCACCCAGGTTTGATTTGGCCGGACGAAGTGGAAGCTGAACAAAGGACGGAGCGGAAGACTTTGCAGATTGAGGAGGTGTGAAGCCAGGAGACGTAGGCACATGATATCCCGGGCTCGGGATAGGAAACCTTGAGGACGGCGGAACGAGTCCGGCAGAAAGTAACGACGGATCTCCGTAGCCAAATGATGGTATTAATGGGCGAGGTGATGGCGGCATTGATCGGTCGCCCATGAACCCATAAGGAGATTTTTGTGCCATCGTAGTGTTCGGCGGCGCCTCTCCGTAATGGCCAGACGGTTGTATGGCAACAGGCGAAGGTGGTACGATTCGATTGCGCATAGAGCCGTAGGGAGATGTATGCTCTTCCATGGTGGTCCGCGGCAACATTCCTCCGTAGTGACCCGATGGAGGAACGGCGAGGCCAGGCGACGGAAATCCCGACCGATCGCGCAAAGAGCCGTAGGGAGATGCTCGGACTTCCCTTGAGGGCGGAGGCTGCAACTTTGGCTCACCGAAAGATGATGACGCGCCGAAGCCCGCAGAAGGAGGAGGATCATTGTGCGAATGAGGAGGAGGCAACAGAGGACGGTCCCTCTCGTCGCCGGCCGGTGTCTGGAGCATCTGTCGATGAATCATGATATCTAGGAGTTGATTCAAGCGCTGGTCGATAGAAGCCTGGCGTTGCTCGAGAGAGGCAAGGCGAGCCATTACGCTGGCCCTGAAGGCGTTGTAGTCCGAGGAGCCCATGTCGAAGTTGGCGCTGCTTTGGTCAAAGGAGGAAGATTCCATTGGTGACTGTGTCTTGGAGTGTGTGTGTGTAGAATTGTTAGTTCGGGGTTGTGTGTGGGGCGGGAAATTTATACCGTGTACGAGAAGCTTTGGCGCGGCCCGCAAACGTGATAGCGCTTCGATGAAGTCAAAACACCCCGCGAAAAATTGTGGCGCATGAATCACGAAAACCGCTGAACGCGAAATGAGGGCATTGTGGACGTAGAAGTATTAAATTATTTTTGCAAACGATTCCCGCTATGGAATGGAAACACATAAAAACAAGCTTGCCAAGCAATGGATCTCACATCCTCCGCTATTTCATGTAATCACCACTCGACCTAAGACGCCTTCAACGCCTTCAGAACCCCCGGAAATGTGAAAATAGTTGGTGGAAGTAATGCTGCGGAAACGGGTTGCTGGGAGAGCGGCAAGTGAGGACGTGTGCCGTGTGGTGGAGGAAGTTCCTGGATTACAATGAGCTTACAATGCTTGTGATTATGGTACAAAGAGGTCTGCTTACATGTATCAAAAGGACCGGAGGCATATCCATGATAAATGACTACGAACAGCGCTAGTATAGCCGTTGAAGGTGGAAGGAGGTCACTAATACTCAAGTTGAGGCGGTTTCGACATCACTGTGCTCGGTTTGTTGAGCCTCTTCGGTGCTGCCGTTGTCTTCCTCCTCGGGGAACACCTGAAAATACCATGTCCGCAGGCCTTGAAGGAACGTGTCGCTCTTTTTGATAAACTCCCATTGACCGGGATTCGGGCGATGACGGTACTTGACGAGCTCCTTGCTTGCAAGGTTCGCCGCGCCCTGCGTTCGATTGATGTCACGCAAGAACTGGCGGCGGGCGTTCTCGCCGTCATCGCCGTCATCGCCGGCCTCGTTGGGGTTATCGTTGCTGAGGAGCGACTGGACACGGCCGGACAGCTGGACTGTCCGCTGCCATGCCCGCTTGCACTCCAAGACCTCCGGCTTAGTGACGGGGAACTCTACAAATGCTGGGACAAAAAAGAGAGGGATTTCGACAGGCATCGCTGTTTGGTTTGGGGTGATGTGGGGTGTGCGGTCGAGGGTGCGATATGCGTTCGGGAGTGGTGCCAGGGAGAGGTACGGCCAGTGTGGGATTGTGTATGTTTATACGCAAGCTCTGGGCCACCACCGTGATGCCAATCACTACACCTGTGTCCCAATCAGGCCTAGTCCACCAGTGACTGGGCAGTATTGCGAAGTCAAGCCGAAACGTCCAAGCTCTGGTGTTGGCAATCACGTGGCAAGGGCGCACGGGGCAGCCTCTCGTAGTATTTAAGCAACGCTCCCCCACCTTCCTTCCTTCCTTTCTTCCTCAGCATATTCCCAGCTTTTAACACACGGCCTGCTATAGACTGAGTCGCCCTCCCCTGTGATGTGTGTGAACGGTGCTGGGACAGAGCAAACAGGTGTTTAAGCAGACGGGCGCCAACGGATTCCCACGTTGCCAGCTACCGCTTACACCAACATTTTCTTTTCATTGACATCCATGACTTCGTCTTGGTATCGAGGAAGAGATCATTCTTTGGGCTGCCTCTTGGGCTTCTGCCTGAAACATCGAGGCCATCAGCCAGCCTATTTATGTTTTGATGATGTGTCGACCTCGTGAGTTGTTAGTACGCGTTCGAGGGACGCGGACGCGCATGTTCATGCGAGAAGTCTTTATGCTCTATGCACAAAGGGAAGTTCGAAACGTTATACTGAGGATCGTACGGGTCCAAGTCTATTAAATTGATTGGTGTGAAGGAGTTAATTTGTGTCTATCTAGAGAATGAGGGGGATATGTGTACTCATGGTGAGGCGCTTCGCTGACTATGTTCTAAATAAGGTGCACCCGTGAGAGAAGTCAGTTTGCCAACTTCCGCATAGTGTTTGTTCCCTCCAGTCGTCTCTTTTTTGCATCACGCTGGTATGCTTCGAGAGGCTCGTTAGATTGCTTCACAGTGATCTGCTTGCTAATGTGACATCTGCATGTGTACGCACAAAGCTTCTCATCGTATTCAATACTCTTATATAACTAAACCCAGAAAGAATCTCACAGGCCATACAAGGATCTGCTGGCGAGGAGGTGCTCGCAGATGCTAGCCACCAGACTTGTCAACAATCAAGCGGCTTGCAAGCGCTTGATTGATAGCTTGATAACTATCAATCCCATCAAGTCAAGCTCGCCTATACTAATTTTTTAGCAATCCAAGCTGAGGAGGGTCAGCTTGATTGTTTAGCTTGATGGGCTTGATTAAGGTAGCGCGTGAGGCTGCTCGTTTTGCAGCAGGAGCGATCTTACGATAGGTTTTTGGTGTTGTAGTCGTCGCAGTACTAGTACGTAATCAGCCTAACTTCTGCAACACTATACTCCCTCTACCAGCCACCTAAACAACCTACTATCGCGTTATTTTTTTTGCTCCCGTCGCCCTTATCGTATTGCCACCGCCATGCCTCCTACGAAACGCGCCTCT
>ML977070.1:0-39092 GCA_010015675.1 Byssothecium circinans | reverse complement strand
AGCTTGTTAGCCCCAACAATCCAAGCTGACGCCCTCAAAAAACGAGCAATCCAAGCTAACGCCTCAGCTTGGATTGGCTTGATTGTTGACAACTATGCTAGCCACTCCGGAAACTTCTCTATACCTCCCGTCTTGTAACTCATGTACACATCTTTGCTATTGTAGGTCGTCTCTCATACCCCATATATGTCGTAAGTCAAATCTAGGGTTGGTAGATACGCCCTCTGAGGCCAATTGTACGGCTCATCGTGGACAGTCTGCGGAGCACCATGAATCCTCCCAATTTTGTGCCGATATGCAGCACCAGCATCACAAAACCAGGTCTAACCGCATTTCAATACAATACTAATGCATCTGCACTAGCAAACGGGGCAGAAGAACGCGCCCCGCCGTACCCTCACGTCACCGTAGACTAGCACCGACCTCCAACACTCACCATAAAGATCTTCACACTCACCACAACAACCTCCACACCCACGACGATGACATTCAATTCGACGGCAGCAATCTTCACTTCTTCAGACGCTGAAGATACCTGAATTCCTTTTGTAGCCAGCTCGCTCGCTATATTCGAGAAGAAATACGCCCAAGAAGAAATGGGGCCAAAACGTCCAGCACAGTCGGAAGCCATCATTAATACGCCCTCAGCCACCCCAGCCTACCACCCAGTACGGCACGAGCGCATCCTACGAGGGGATTTTGGCCATGGATACCTAAAGAGCCGCCTCATCTTCGAAGCCGACTCCTGCCCACCCGAACTGCGCTACATCGAAACCACACCACCAGGGTATAAGCCCCGCTTGAGCGCCACTGACAAGTTCAGCAAATGGCGACAAGACGGTCCGATCTCCAAGATCGAAGATGGAACCTTGCGGCGAAACGCGCGCCTTATCTACCTCTTCGAACATGAACCATGCGGGCCGAGCGGTGAGCCGAGCGCTTGGGCAGGGAAGCTGGAGTCAATGATGGGGTGGGTCAAGAAGTTGATGCCCGACAGCTACGTGGTCGTTCGCACCCTCATTCCTGCGAATGCAGCTTTGGCGTCCGGTCAGTATCGACTGTATCTTGAAGCCCTGCGCAAGCTGGTGACACAGTGGCCGTACCACTTCCTCGTTCAATTCGAAGATGACAAAATCCTCACGGCAGATGTCTCCTCCTTCTACCCCACTATTGCCGACGAGATGTACAACGCCGATCATCTGCGCCAAAGCCTCACTGTCGCTCAAGTTTGCTTGAAGCACAACATCGATGGTGACGGCGAAGCTGTACTGCGTCAGATGGCTGAAGACGCGGAGCAGGACATGCGCCAGGCTGAGCAGTTGCGATCCGGCATAAAGAATATCCCCATCAACCACGCCTGGATTGAGCAGCGGATCACGGACAAGTACAACCAGTGGAAGGAGGAGCTTGTTGCGGAAATCCCAGGAAAGCTCGCAGATAAATGCGCAGAGGTCGACCGCAACTTCGCCGAAGCTCGAAAGCTTGTAGAAGATCTCAACTTCCATCGCCAACATGGCTTCATCCTCACGCCGGATTACGACGGTATCCTTCCTCCGGCACAGACCCAGAAGCGAGTCAAGAAAGATAAGATTATCATTGTCGATACAGATTTCGAGATGAACACCGAGCTGGCAGAGAAAGTGGAAAAGCAAGCCAAGCTTGTCGTTGCGGCACTGCCTTGGATTTTAGAAGAGGAAGCTTTCAAGCATATGGAGGTCGTGGTCAAGACCAAGGCAAAGGCGGAAGAGGCAAAGATGGCGGAGGAGGAGTACCGGTTGGAGGGAATATGGCCTTCGCTTGAGATACTGGACGGAGAGTAGAAGCGTTGGATGACCTGGTTTTCAGGTTTGGGGTCAGGGAGTTGAAGGTCACGCGTCACGGTAATTGATGTTCCCCCCCGTGGAGGTTAGTGGACCAAGTTCTCCCTCCTAAGGAATTCAAAAGTTTTCAATGCAAATGAAATACCTGATGAGCACATGTGAGAGGCGGTGTGGTCTTCAAAATAATTGTGAAATATGCTTATAGGCATTGAGAGTACCAGTCGCTGACAAAGGTGCAGGTGCTTCCACTCGCACAGATTGTAGAACCACTATACCCACTTCCACCACACTGTCCCCATTTTGCGACAGTGCCTGTCGTCGTCGGCGCAGCGGTAGTCGTGCTGGCCTTCGTAGTCGTAGGACTCGCACTGGTCGTCGGCGTGCCAGACCCAGTTCCCCACGCATTGAGAATGGCGTTGTATACCTGATCCTTCTTGACTAAGTTCTCATCCCAAGGAAGCGCAGCACCTTGACCAGCAAACACGCTGGGGATCCAGGAGTACTTGTCGGTGAAATCCCAAATGGTTATTCCAACACATCGGGCGACAGACTTGCATCCTAAGACGGCATTGGCGTAGTCGGTAGCTTGTCTGGTGACGGCAGCAGCAGTGGCAGGAGTGGTCGTTCGGATATCGAGTTCAGTGATAGCAACATCCACGTCAAGTGCTGTGAAGGCGTTCATGTTGGCAGTCCAGGATGAGACGGAGGGAGACGAGCCAACGATCAAATGAGCCTGTTGGCCAACCCCATCGATCTTGGCACCATACTGCTTAATAAGCTTGACGATCCTCTGAGCGCCCGAACTCTTTGAACCCGCGGTGTCGATATTGTAGTCGTTGTAGTAGAGTTTCACGGATGGATCAGCAGCAGATGCGGCGGCGAAAGCAATAGGAATGTAGGCTTCGCCGATGGTGTTGTAGAAGACGTTGGTGCGGTACGTGCCATCCTCATTGAGAGCTTCATTTACAACATCCCAGTGAAGGCACTTGCCCTTGTAATGCGTGACTGTGTTCGTAATGTGATTCTTCATGATACTGACGAGCGTTGCATTGTCAAAGCCACCATTCGTGACCCAAGAAGGAAGCTGAGAGTGCCAAACAAGCGCATGGCATCGAAGCTTCTGACCGTTGGTTGCTGCTAGGTCTGCAATGACATCGCCCCTTGTGTATGAGAAGGTGTTCCGGGACGGTTCAATGGCATCCCACTGCACCTGTCAGTTGGTTTTTTCTCGAGACTTCAGTTTCGTTTCATACCTTCATGGAATTCGCGGGAGTGATCTGCCCGAAGTCGGCAGTGTTGGAGAGGATAGCTTTGTATGGAGTATCGGAAAGCTCGCCATTATCAGTCGCACTTCCAAAGTACTGTTTTCCAGCAGCGATTGCGCGCGTATTGAGACCATCAGCAGCGCGGTGCCTTCATCGTTAGCTTTAGTATTCCCCGTGAACACATGAGCAACGTACTCGAGAGGAGTGCCGACAGCGCCAGTGGCTGCGAGGAGAAGAACGAAGGCCTGGGAGAGCATGTCAAAAGTATTGCTGGTTTCAGAGACACTTTACTCAGTCGTCCTCCCACAAATGGCTTTCGATTGAACTTTATGCATGGCCGAAGTGACGTTTCCCTATGCATACTTGGCTGCGGCGTTCCTACCAAAGATAGATCGCTAGATGGCATGGCAGCCATGAACCGGGTTACGCATGCGGAACACTGTTCTTGCGGTTAGGCTGCGCTGCTAATTAATATACGAGCATCGTGAACTGGTTGGTGGATCTCATCGGATGTAGGGCCGACGGCTGCATTACATGGAAGTTCCTCCCTGGCATCGACTAAGTTCGAAATCAAAAAATCATTTTAGAAAGATAATGTCGGGGTTGGATATATTGCAGTACACGGTACTGGATTTCCGAATGCTCTGTGAGTGTCAAGGTGAAGGAACCGTGGAAGAGGGAGACGCGACGTCTGATTTAGCTCGGGACGCGAGTTAGTGGCAGCCGCGGTGGCTTGGCGCTCGGGCCCCTTTCGCGAACTCCAGATTCGACCTTCCGTTCACCAAATTTTCCTCCTCCGTGCGGCCCGTCTCTCCATCGAAGCAGCCACTTGTCATTACATTGTATTAAGCCAATGTCTGTGGGAAACGATCATTACTGCGCTCCTCGAATTTCTCCGAATATGTATCTCTTTTTTCCAGGCTCACCTTCGTCTTATTCCCAGATGCTGTACGAACATTCTCCAACGATTCCGGAGTCGCACCTACAGCAAGGGTGATAGCACTTGTCGATGTGCTATTTGGACGACGGTGAGTTGAAAATGAGAGATTGGGGATGTAAAGCAAGCGGCCGCATTATCGAAATATTGTGGCTGGTGGCAGCTCGCAGAAAGTAGGAGGTTCTGTGGATCTTTAGCCAATCCGCTAAGCACCAGTGCCGCTACTGCCGAATCACAGATGCGTCACCCAATCTCCCATCTTCCGTCGTCTTTTTTGTACGTTACTGCATCTCGTGCTCTTTCGTGTTTGCCACTCCTCAGTTATCCCCTCGAGTTCTTCTCTTCTGGTTAGAACTCATGGCTGCTTGGAAACATATTTGTCCGAGAATCCAAGCACCCCCAACAAGGGCTCGGTCGCTATGTAGCATACAGCGTGTCTACAAGTCTTTTGAGAGCCGACTATAAAGACGGAATACGTTACGCCGAATCATGCGGCTCAATGGTTCGGAAGCATGTTGGAAATATATTGCAAACCAATTTATCCGCTCCAAGGCCACCTGGTACCAACGACACCCAACATCCACAAAACTCGCTCCTCATCCAAATAAAAACCAATGCACCATTTCCATATGCATGAATCATCATTGCGGACACACTAGCTGCATCCTCTTACCGCCCTATCACTCGTCTAACAACGCACATTGTCACCCAATCCCCCTGTTCGCCAAACTAGTACTCCAGTATCTGCACCCATACATAATGCAAGGTCCGAATGGCTCCATAAACAATTATGAAGTCGATCCCGAACGGCTAAGGGACCTCTTGAAAGGTGGGCAGGATGAACGCAGACAGAAGCCAAAGTCGAAACAATCACGGCATGCGCTACTCCAGACTCATGACCAGAACTTGAAATCACTGAGCGAAGGTACTGTACCAACAAGGACGGTGATATTACCCCGGCCCTATCCGCCTTCACGGATCTCCCTGCAAGATGCTTTGCACAAGAAGGTATGCTTGCCGAGCTCGTACTATTGGATGCGGCACTCACGTGAGCTTTAGGTGTGCATCGAAGACCTTCCCGTCGACAACCGGGATCCCAACACTTTGCTCCTCCTTCATACCATCACAACTCCATACGTTTACTCATCTACGATCACCATTGTGGAAGATGAAAACGGCGATGTCGCGATGCTCACTGTCGGCAACCTCGAAGACAACCCCGTAGATCCAATCCTTGTCAACGACTCACTTATCGCCGTGAAGCAGCCATGTTGGAGTAAGCTCATTGATGGCGAGTACCATATTCGCGTCGACCATCCCTCGGATCTTCTTCTGCTAGAGGGAAATGATAAGAATGTTCCGGTCGATTGGAGGCGAAAAGAGAAAGTTGATAGCTCAAAGGATGCGGGACAATGGAAGAAAGAAGGAGACATGATGTTCCTAAAAAAGAAATTTCGGAAGGCGCTGGAGTTGTACGTCCCCTTGTACCTTTCATCAAGTCCTCCCTACCAGATTCTCACTGACATCTCACAGCTACGAGTTTGGCCTAAAAGCATGTAAGAAACCGGACACAGACTCAGAAATTGACCTCTATCGAAAACGCTGTGGCGTCAACATCGTGCTTCTCCGTCTGGACGATGCCGCAGTCGATCTCGCAAAAGCAATATCACTTCATGCGAGCTCTACTCCTTCCCCAACTTCTTCTCAAATCGCCGACACCACAGTGATTGAATCATGGCTCCATAGCCATACCACTGAAGACCCACTGGGGATTTCATCCAATATCCCACGCGCCTTGAAGGAGCTCGCCGCCAGGATCAAGTTCGATCTCAGCATCTACCAATCGACTCCAAATTACGATTTACAACGCATGGCCTCTTACGTTGGGCCACTCACGTTGCATGTTGACGCTGCAAACTATACGTGCGACACAGAGATCAAGCAGACAGCTTCTCACGGACGAGGATTGTTTGCGAAGCGCGCGTTCAAGAGTGGTGAGATCATAACGGCTGAAAAGGCCTTCGTGCTTCCAGGTTACTTCATGCAGGATAGAAACAGCGACTGTCTATTGTACAGCTTGAACGATGGTACAGCTGCCCCAAGACCAGGCGCGTGGTTGTTCAAAGAGTTGGTGCAGAAGCTAAGATGGAATCCAAGCCTGAGGAAAGAGTTCTTTGAGCTTGAAGACGGTGGATATTGGAAAGAGAAGGGTTGGGAGGTCGCTGAGGGAGACGACATACCGGTTGATGTGTGAGTCGCATCCATCAACTTCATCTCGCACATAAGCTCATTGCTAATGACCTTTTAGCTTCCGCATCGAACATATTCGCCGCTACAATTGCTTCTCAGCCCCAACGCGGTCCTCTGACCTTCTTGACCAACCTCCAAACTCCAACCCAGAGCTTCGCAACGGCTTCTGGATCCACGGTTCCTACACCAACCACTCTTGCATTCCCAACGCGGTCCGCACATTCATCGGCGACATTCGTTTCATGCGTGCAGTTCGTGAAATCGATGCTGGAGAAGAACTCACAAACCAGTACGTAGCGCCAGAGATCGACATCAATGCTCGGCAAGAGAAGTTCCGCGAGACATGGGGCTTTGAGTGTAATTGCGAGCTTTGTGAAGTTGATGGTGCTGTGAGCGAGACAGTGAGACGAGACAGAGGAAGAGTGTTCGAACAGCTAAAGAGTATGGTGATGAAGTTGGGGGAGAGAGGGACGTCAGTCACGTCAATCAAGAAGATTGCTCGAGGCTTGAGAGAACTTGAAGCTCTGTACACGCTCACCGGAGAGGGCGAGACAGATTCATACGCTAAACTTCCTCGTCTCGCGCTCGTACATCCCACGCTGTTTTTAACAGAAGCGTGGCGTGGTGTTAAGAACGTCGATAAAATGATTCAATGTGCCTTCAAGCTTCTTCGTAACTTTGGGATCTTGGCTACCGTCAGTGAAGAAGGGCGGTTTGAGGTTACGAGCAATGCTGGCATGGTTAATGTGGAAACTGTACGAGCGTTGAAGTATTTGAGGGAAGGGTATGCGAGTAAAGGCGAGGAGGCTCTAGCGAAGGATTGCTTGGATCTAGCACGGGTGTGGTTTGTCACGATGACGGGGGTGGAAATGGGATTTGAAGAGTTTATGAGACCGTGAAATGCTGGCTATCATTTCCGCGCCAAATCAAAAGCGTGACTTGTCATTGCATGAATTACTCCGATATCTCCTTGTGCCCCTTCATCATCGTTACTCCGTCTCTGCAGCCTGCTCCGGCGTCTCGATAGTATCCTCATACGACATAACCAGCGAGAAAGAAAGCAGCTGTGCCGCAACCCACGCGAGCATCAACATGTAAGCCCACGGGCCTCCCATGCTGGCATCCTCGAGGAGATAAAGGATCGGCATGGCACCGAAGGGAAAGGCTTTAATGTAGTAGGAATTGGAAGGGATTGTTCGTATTGCGAAGGCGGCGGCCGGGACTGGTAGTATCGATTGTATTTGGGTGCGTTCTTGAGCCGTGAAGCTGTTTTTGGGATGGTAGGTCGAAAGACAGTGAGATTGTTAGCTAGATTCAGTCGAAATTGGAGCAATTGGCTTACCCTTGAGGAAATATTATTGGCTGAAGGATCTTCTCTGGTAACGAGCTGCGTGTTTTGATCAGACCCTGCGTCAGTGCCAGCCACTGTCCGTCACGTGTTGCCAAGCAACGACGCGCCGTGACGCACACAAAACAACGCACGCGGAAAATTTTCCTGTCCAATCTTCCACTTCACCTTCCCTTCTCTTTACTTCAGTCTTTCTTCACCATCACTTCATTTGCAAGCTTACCTTCCCACTCTTCTCCTTCTACTCCTTCTCAACTCCTCCTCTACTCTCAGGCCCACGCTCTAGCTGGCTTGCCCACTCGACGTCGACTTCGACGGCCTGCCTTTTCACACTCCCCCATCAGGTACACCGTTGGTGCCCGTGTTGAAAGCGCCCTCCATGTAAGTAGCTCGCCATCTCACGGACACTCACCATCTCTCCTTCAACATGATGAAGCAAAGCCTACCACGGCGTTGACGCCGCCGTGGATCACTATGTAGTTTCTGCGGACACTGGCGGGGCTGACAACCCTATCACTCTGAGCTTCCCTCATTCCACTCCCACTTCTCTTGTAGCCTGCGAGATATCCACGCTAACTTTGCAGTAGGGCTTCTCGCGCTACATCAAAGCGAGAGGTTTTGTCGCCCACCATCAGTAGCAGAGGGCTCTACTGCTCCTCGAGCTTCAGTAACTCTCTCTGGGTTGCGCACCACGAACATCTCTACTGGTAAGTGACCTCCTGGCGCGCACACAAACACACAAGCAATTCATGATGAGGCAACGGAAAATTACCGAGTCTATTCTGCGGATACCAACATGGACCGCAGGTAAGTATTATTGGTTCCTGACGAAGCATATAACCTACTCTCGTCCATTAGAAAGAGTTGATAAGCCCGCACTGACACCTTCTTATAGACCTACTCCCTCCGGCCTCCAATCCAACCGCCATCTCCTCTGCTAAAGTAAGTTTACCGTCGCACTCATTCACGTACACCCATTCCACTTCAAGACGACATGGCCATTCCACGACGTACTCCGAGAGACGATTTTGCAGACACTAATGGCTGGGCTTCAAGCTCACTCTTCTGATCGAATTGTTACCTCCTTTCGCTATCCCAAACAAAGAAACTCAAACACTATTGCTGACCTCGACATACAGACCATGGCGTCCTGCGCCCTCTCATTCACCACACCGTCAACAATGGCGCCTTTGCTGAGTAAGTACTACCCGCATGTTTCCACACCAACCCCACCACACATGATGATGATAAGACCGTCCTCGACGCAATCTGCAGACGTTCGTGGAAGACACCGATGGTAGATCTCAGACGCTCTCTGACACATGCGCATTACTCACCCTAGGCCGTTCACTCAGTGGATAGAGATTCACTAACGTGCTAAGTAGGCTAGTTACCACCTTGATGGCTTCTTAGCCAATCATGGTCTCACTCTTCCTCCCTGCCAGCGTAAGTTACACCTACTTCCTTCATACCTTAACCACAACACCACCTACGGTGATGAAAATCCTCTCCAAACACTTCATGAAGGACAATGGTAAAAGAATCTGACATACACGTACTACACCGTCTCCACTCGTCACTCGATTCATGAAGCATCGCTAACTTCACTGTGCACGCTGCAGATAACCCAACACTCTCGCTTCCT
Organism: Byssothecium circinans; assembly: GCA_010015675.1. Taxonomy (NCBI): domain Eukaryota; kingdom Fungi; phylum Ascomycota; class Dothideomycetes; order Pleosporales; family Massarinaceae; genus Byssothecium; species Byssothecium circinans. The sequence goes on along the minus strand of ML977070.1, from coordinate 29,827 downwards.
CGGTTGCTTTTTGGTGTAAGTTTCTCTCCATACTTCCCTATTCCCGCAACACACGGCATGATGATGAGAATATCACCCCCTTCTCTTGCACATCCAAGTATTTAGTGCTGGACAACGATGGTAGAGCAACGGCTATCCTGATACATGCACATTTTGTCCTTTACACACTCCATTCGCTTCAGGAAGCTTCGCTAACTTTACTGTGTACGCTGCAGATAACCCAGCACCTTCGATTCCCCGGTTGCTTCTGAGTGTAAGTTCTTCCCACACTTCCCCATACCCACAACACACGCCATGATGATGAAAAAGCCCATCCCCGTCTGACTCCAACCTGCCATTTTCGTGAGTCGGGGAATCTTAATTTTCTCCCCTTTTATTGCGGACAACGATGGTACAGCAACCGCTATTCTGATACATGCGCATTATTCTCTCTACGCAAGTTTCCTGCTTCTTAAAGCTTCGCTAACTTCACTCTGTAGACCTTCTCAACGTCAAACCAGTCAGTGGTTCGCCACGCCTCTTCGTACTGTAAGTTCTACCAAAGTCTATACCACCACACCATACCTGGTGCTGACATACTCGCTTTCAAAGGACTCGCTAACTTTTTCATGTAGGTCAGGTTTCGCCGTCAAGAGCGCGTGACCGAGGGCTTAGCGACATAATCTCCTACCGTAAGTTTTTCCAATGTTCGTACATCGAAACTGCGCCGTAGTGATGAATTACGCCATCTCTTTTCTCGGGCCTCCAAGTATTTAGTGCTGGACAACAATGGCAGAGTAACGGCTATTCTGATACACGCGCACTACGCCTTCACATCTCGGTCGTATTCTAAGGCTTCGCTGATTTCACCATACAGATCACGTCTCAACGTCGTGCAAGCAAGCAGTTTCGTATCGTAAGTCCTACCCACGTTTCCTCATACACATACCAGTACCGCGTCATGGTGATGAAAAAACCATCCCTTCCTGCTCAGGGAACCGAGTAGTTCATGCTGGACAACGATGGAGAGACAATTCTGATACATGCGCACTTCACTTCTTCCACATCAAAACCTTCCGGCATCGACTCTGCTAAACTCCACCTGCAGGGTAGCCTTCATCTCTCTTCTTCGCCGAGCCATCGTAGCTGAGTAAGTACAACCTCGCCTTGCACCCTCGCTGCCTGCGCTCCACTGACCTTGCGCACAGATAAACTTCTTACTCTCACCTTCCCCAGACCAGATTCTCATCTGCGTCCTCTCCTCGTAATCGTCGTCGCCTTCTCCGCCTCTCCCCACGTCACATCCCTATGCGGAAGCACGTCTACAACGTACGGCTGCATGCAAGCGATTCGATCCTTCCATGATCCCATCGTCCTCTCGTTACCAGCCAAGAATAACCATAAGCCACCAGGACTCTGGGGAGACTCAGAGGGCACCGAGTTGGAAATACAGAGGATATGAGACACCATGGCGCAGCATGGTCAAGTCTCTTGGGCTTTTCGGAACACAACTCGGTGGTGGTGGACGTTGGAAAGAACTCTAGCGTTAGCGCAGCTCTGCTTGCATGGCGTGGGAGGCTTCCCGAGTCAGACATTTCTTCGTCTATTTCTGTTGCTGCTGCCATTGAGGAGCTTTGGTAAGTTGGCCTTTCGCATAAGCTGTTGTTCACTGATTGCACAGCAGGTCTTCTTTCCCCCGACTCCCTCGCATTCCGCCAACCTCTTGCCGCTTCCTCGACCACTCTTTTCCGCTTTTTCGTAAGTCTCTCTCTCATTTTCTACGCTCCCCAACATTCCCTTCCGTTTCCCCCCAACCTATCCCCTCATCGGCGCCTCGGATTCCTCGCGACGTACTCTTCCATAGTCTTCGCGCCACCTAAACGCCTAGAGAAACCCATACCCGCCGCATCCCTGACACGGGCACCTCGAATATTCCTCCTAGAGACATGGGGTCTGGGTTCCAGGAAGTACCGACCTACAAGCCAGCCCGGCACAAAGGCACGAGGGCAAGTCGGCAATATGGGTGAACACCCCGTGGCAGCGCGGTATCCGCAGTCTGCAATGTGGACTTGTCTTGGATGCGGTTTTCGGTCGACGTCAGATAAGTACCCTGGTGCGCGCTGCTCTACGGTCGCATGGGAGGTTTTGCTGAACTCGGACATTTCTTTTTCTGTTGCAAGTTTGCCGGCGGTTTCGGAGATTGGCTTCAAGAGCCTGGCTTTATTGCTGGTAAGTATGTTATTCCTTTTCCTTTTAATCCTGCACGTTCTCTGTTTCTTTTTTTCCCTTGTGTTTTCGCGCCTTCAACATTCAGCTTGTTTGCTTCCTTCACATCGCCATCTCACCATCCCCGAACCCCCCACACGTACGGCATAGGCTTTTTTGCCTTCAACGTTCGGCGACATCGTACTGGGCGTCTACTTCCTCATAGTATGCGGCCGGTGCGATAACGCCAAGAAGAATCGTCATCCACCACCGCACCTGCAGACACGGGCATAGCTCGTAACAGCCCGGCACAAAAATTGTAGTATCTGTTGGCCATTGGGCTTTTGCCCTAGCTACAGAGCAGTGTAGCGGAATTGCAGTCCGCAAGGTGGATTTGTCTTGCTAGGTGCGGTCTTGGGCGGTCGACGTCGGAAGGAACCCTAGTGCGCGCTGCTTCACGGTCGCATGGGAGGTTTTCCGGACTCGTACATCTCTTCGGTTGGTTTTTCTGTTGCTGTTATCGTTCAGCCTTCGGAGCATAGGCTCTTTACCTTGTAAGTACATTTCCTTTCCTTCCCTCTCGGCGCATTGTCTTCTCGACATCTTCTAGCACTCCTTTCATTCTACACCTCTTTGTCACCACCATGTCAGCTTCAAGCCACTCCATCACGGCGAGACGGCATCGGCGTCTACTCTTCCATAGTAATCGCTTGCCTACGCTATCGCCCATATCAACCCTACCCCGCCCACGTCTCCAGACACGGGACCACTGAGATCGTTTTGGCCTCAGCCCGGCAAAAGAAACGATTACGGATGAAGAATTCAAGAGAAGCCCCTGGAGCAGCACGGATAAGATAGCAGTCTGCTTTCGCAGACTTGTCTTGTGGGATGTGGACGGGGTCGACGCCGGAACGAACCACTGGATGCACTGCTCATGGTTAGACGGGAGGTATTCCAGGCTCAGACATTATTTCCTTTGTGCATGCAGCTTTTCTCTTCGAGAAGCTGAACCACGACTGACGATGTAGGTTGCTATGACGATCGAATCGCGATGCCTCCATGTTTTGTTGAAGGAAAGAATTCCAATGGTTTGGTAAGTTTCCTCCTGCGCATTCCTCTTACTCCTATCTCTCCCTATTTTACCCATTATTCCTGCGATCGTTTCACATCACCCGCCTCTTACTGCGTCTGCATTCCCTCCCTTCGTTATTTCCTTCTCCTATCTACACCCCAAGACCCCTCCACCAGACGCACGTCTTTCAACGGCGAGCCCCGGCACCCAGCGACTTCCCATTCCATGGATCATCGCATGCCCTCCGCCAAGATTAAATCCCCACCACTCTCCACTCCAGACACGGACAAATCGTTGGCATCAGAGACATGGGGTCTGGTCGGCCACGATGAAGACAGGGACGTGCAAGAAAACTACAACGTTGACAGTCGCGCAGACGAGGAAACTCGGTCTGTGTTCGACATACTGCGGGGCAGCGCCGTTCATTTGGAGTCTGCATTAGCAGAGTTATCTGTCTGGGTGGGGGTGTGGTGACGACGTTGGAAAGAACCTTAGGGCGCGCTGCTTACGGTCGCGTGGGAGGTTTTCCGACTCGGACATGTTTAAGTAGAAATGTTCATGGATTGTTTGCTCTCATATATTTGTTTCCGGTTGGTGTAGCAGCGATATTGAGTGAGATGAACCGGCATTCGTTTCTTGAGTGAAGTGAAGACGGAGGACGTGGCTTTCAGAATTCAGTGGTGTTCAAGTTTTTTTAATTGCTTGCCATATTCGCCAGGGAGTGGTTTTGCAGATTCCGCTTCGTTGGAAGAACGGCCTACGGTGATGGGTTGATCAAAGTGAGATGAATCTAAGTGCCTTATGTAAGCCGATAGCTCTTCCCCATTCCGCGGTTGACGGGTCCATGACTTCCAACACACAAAATGTGCCAACCAACATGACGCATCCATCGTTTCCTTCGTCCTCTATCTTTTCTTTTCCAAGGCCAAATCCACGCGTCTGCTCTTCCCTGCGCGGTTCATGATGGCCAATATGTCTATGAGGGGCGCAGGAGCAGTTCGGGGCCGTCCGCGCGGACGCGGACGGGGACGTGGTCGAGGAGGAAAGACGATGCTCGTACGTGAAGCGCGCCAAACTCATGTCGAAGCTTTGGAGCTAATGGTTGATGCACAGTGGGAATGGGAAACATACAAACCTGGCCCCGAAGTCTACGACAGCCTCTTCCGCCTGCGCAAAGCGCCGCCGACCATCACGCACATGCTGTCGAACGAATGCCCTATTCCGAACGCCCAATCGCGAATCGTACGCCGCCAGCAGACCGAAGACGAGTTCTGCAGAAACTATTACGTCGTGCACATTACGTACTCTCCCTCGGGCGACGTTTCTTCGAGCGGCAGCGGGAACGGGAGCGAAGAGGTGGTACATGTGGATGTTGGCAGCATACGGAATTACGTGTCACAGCGCGAGATAGAGCGCTTCGAGAATGCAGAGTTCAACGCAGAGGCCGAGGCCATAGCTGCTGCTGAGCGCGCGGAGGCGGACGAACTGGCGCGAAAGAGGCTGGAAAAGAATGCGCGGATGCCGGGCATAGGACGCGGCGGTAGAATGCTGAGCGGTCTAGGTCTGGACCCGGATGCAGGGCCCCGGACGAGAGGACGTCCTCGTGGTCGTGGGCGGGGAAGAGGTAGAGGCAGAGGTAGTTGGCGCGGAAGAGGAGGCTATCAACCTACGAGTGAGATGGCACAGGTCGAACCAGACGCCCTGAGTCGTGAGGACGAGGATGACGCCCTGAGTCGCGAGGACGAGCATGACACCTTTCAGCGCCTAATTGCAGAATCAGAAGACGAAGAGTCATCCGATCCACGAGCAAAACCTGCGTCCCCAGACCTCGCTCGCTCGTCCTTCCTTGCCAACAGCGCTCTGCCCGTCTCGCCCATCGCCGTAGCTAAATCACTACACCTGCTTCGGGAGACGCCAGACGAAGAGGACGAAGACGACTCGGTAGACGCCCGATCCGTGTCCAGCGCCGCAGCGCAATTACAACTGGAGCGCCATGAACGGCATTCTATCGATGACGAGGGTGAAGAAGACCGGCACCGCGTCAAGAGGCGAAGAACCGAAAGTTTCACAACTATGGCCTCTAAGCTATCTTCACTAAAGCAGCAATACGTCGCGGAGACGCCTGAAGCTAAATTCGAGTCGGAACCCGATAACCCCATCGACATGCCCTCATCTCCACAGCTCCCGGAGCTCCCACAGCAGCTGATACGGCGAGACCCCGAGGAGGAGCGTTTCGTCGACCGGGAAGACGAGGAGGGAGAGGAGGAAAATGATACAGAGGAGTACGTCGTGGAAGCCATTGTAGACCACAACTTCGACAGTGGGCTGAAGTACTATCTGGTCAAATGGCAAGGCTACGAAGACAGCAGCGACTGGTTGGAAGAGAGCGAACTGGCTGATGCGGCCGAGTTGGTCGAGGAGTACCACAAGAGGCTCAGGAGGAGAAGGTTGAAAGGGAAGCAGGCGGTGCGTTGACATTTTCCATGTCAGTCAATTCGTTCTATTGCCGGAGGGGGCAACCGTTACTATCATGGGGATGACCGGCAAATATACCCAAACAATCACACATCTACTTGAACATCGAAGTCGGTATCAAATCTGAAGGAATGATTACCCTCTCTTTTCTCGTCATGCCAATCTCATGCAGCCCTCCCCTACTCATGATACCTTGTACGTTACTCATGAATGCCCGTCTCATCGTGTCTGTTCTTGAGTCCGCTACACTCTGTACAGTTCCTACAGCTATTCCTTGTCAGTCGAGAGTCCTCTACCCATCTTACAGAGGAAACTTACTTGATGCAGTCCACGCAATTCGTGAGGTTCCGCGAGTCTTCGCATCCTGTACAGTCCGTGCCTATCGTCGATATCAGTCGCATCCTAAACACGATTCCAGGTTGGACTAAGCACCTACAATTTCGACAATCTACGCACGACTCACAGTCGGTACAATTACTACATCTCACGCAATCTGCAAATCATAAATCATGGATCGTTGAGAGGATTTCGAAGCGGAGAGAAACGTACCCATGCAGTCGGTGCAGTTGTTGCAGTCTTGATGGATTGATGTGAGTACGTTGCAGGGGATATATGGATAAGGAAGCAGACTGACCTTTGCAGTTCTTGCAGTTTGAGTTATTGTGGTTTCCGTTCTTGACGTTTTTCTCGTTGACGAGGGAGGATGCTGTCTCGGACGAGTGCGAGCAGCCCATGACGCTGGCGATGAACAAAACCGATAGGAACGGACGTTATATGGATGCGAAGAAAGTGTCGACAAGTAGAGAAGTATTCACAATTCTAGAGCTTGTACAATATGCGTTGTACCAGGGGCTAGTGGTTCTGTGTCTTTATGGTGGTTTGCCTGACATGCGAGTCCGCGACGTCATCCTCGTATAGTGCTGATAAGGCAAGGAGGGGTGACGTCTCTCGCCCCAAGGGACGAACCAACAACTTCACGCAACCCGGATGTGAATGCGAAGGCTTATCAAGAATATTCAAGCTACTGAGCGATGGAAATGAGATGGACGGTCGCTGATTGATATGTATGCCGCGCGGTCTAGCTGCGGTGACGCGACGCCGACATTGAGCAGGAACTACCTCAAGGTACCGCTTGACTCCGGACGTCAACATCACGACTACAACACCTCTCGGAAAACACGTCCCCCTCAACATTCTTCAACCACATTCCCAACGCCCGTGAGGCTATTCCTGATGATCCCGCCTCCTCCTACTTTTGCCCGCCACTAAAGCGCTCAACTTCGAAAATGACGCCCCGGAAATCTCAAACTGCGCAACACCCGCCTCGAACTCTCTCGCAAACCACCCCCGCAACTCGACACCAAATAATGAGTCTACTCCGTACGCGCCTATCGGTCTATGCATGTCTATCTCCCCTCGCAAGCTATCCAGTCTACCCTACAACTTGTCGACGAGTGCTTCTGTAACCACATTTCTTGCTTCTTTTTGCGAAGCAGCAGTCGCAAATCTCTCTCTCCGGGCACTTTGATCCCCTTCAACTTGGCTAGCTGCCATGCGCGTCTTCTGCCCGTGGTTACCATGTCGGAATAATGGCTGGTGAGTAATGGCCATTTTATCGATGCCTTTCCCATCGCCCGACCCAAGGCCGATGATCGGCTGGCTGAGTGTCGGGCTTAACAGCGGATGATCCGGATTACAGTAGTAGTCAAGGACAGCGTAGAAGTAGTCCCGCGATATCTCATCCAGGGCGCCGTATCCAAGGACACGATCGAGAAAGCCTAGCGTCTCTAAGGCCATCGTCCTTCAAAGCGCCGAGGACTAGTGAGACGGCTCGCTGGCCGGTGGAAACACGAAAGCGAGCCAGTGCGTCCATGTGGCTATTTCCTGCTGCGTAATTTGCTTGGCCGTGTAGCCCGACGACACTGGATGCAGATGATAGCATGACGAAGAAGTCGAGGTCTCAGGAACCGAGTGTCTTGCAGTCGGTTCCCATGCGCCAGGCTTGGTACTCCATTTGATCTCTGTAAGCCTGCCTTAAATATTATCCACCTTTGCATATGCTAATTTGTTCTTCAGCAATTGCTTCAGGTGCGATCATTCGGCTTCGCTTTCTCGGAGGCGTCATTGGTCTCGCCCTCGGAACGAACGTTTTGAACTCCCGTGTGAAATCGAAACTATCCAACGTCATTGATCCAGACACTCTTGCGTCGCTATTTCGAAATACAGGAGTCTTGAAGACAATCTCTCCAACAAAAAGAATAGACATCACCCGAATGTTTGCAGAAGAGCATGATTTCCAGAATACCATCATGATCGTTTTCGCGGCGGCGCAGACACTGGTGATAATCATTTTCTGGAATAGAAAGTGGGCAGCAAGAGACTTGATCCAATAGGCAGTACGGCCCACTTGGAAGGAAAACGGCATTTGGTGGGGAAAATCTCGGGGAGTAATTAGCCATGCAGGTTGTTGGAATGGACGAATAACCCAAAATTTACAAGGTGCACGCTTACTTTAACCTTGCTATTTCAGTCTATTACGGCCGGCATGCTACCTGCTAGGTATGCATAAATAGCGGTCTTCACACTATTTCCAGACCACACACCTCCACTACAAAATAACGACTCCAAAGATGGCACCAGGACTGACACCGTGGCCGTCAACGCGCAATACCCTGCTTGTCCATCAAGTCGACAAGATTGCAAAGCATCACCCGGAAACTCTGTACGCCGTACTGCCCAGGTCGCCAGATACCGTGACAGATGGATTCCGCGAAGTGACGTATCGCCATCTAGGCAACGCAGTCAACGGCATTGCATCGTGGATCGAACGAACGCTAGGCAAAAGCGAAGACGGCACTTTCCCTACACTGACATACTTCGGTCCAAACGACTTGCGACACGCATTTCTGCTGTTGGGTGCGGTGAAAGCGGGCTACAAGATGCTTTTTCCGAGTCCTCGTTACGGCGCAGAACCGCTAGCCGCCTTAATAGGCACACTTGGCGGCACAGTAATGCTTGTGCCAAAGAGTAAGCACCAAGCACAAATTGTGGATCAGGTTCTCGCGCATCGGCAAATGAGCATCCACACAGTGCCAGACTTGGACCAACTTCTGGATGAGCAGCATCAAGACTACGCCTATGAGAAGACGTTCGATGACGCCCGGTCCGAACCGCTTGTCGCTCTGCATACCTCGGGCACCACTGGGTTTCCCAAACCAATTATATGGACGCACGACTGGGCTGATAGCTTTGGGCTGGAGCGCTCCTTGGAGCCACCGCAGGGATTTGAATCTATGGATGGGCATCTTCTAGGGACGAGGGTCCTAAGCTTCATGCCTCCTTTTCACGTACGTCAGCATTGCATCTGAGAGCCCGTTTCACTACTGTACTAATTTGCTGATTCATGCAGGCATCAGGCATTTTCGGGGGCATGTTTTTCTCCTTATGTCGAGGCTCTGTGCTTATCTACCCACCTTCCGGTGTTCCGCCTTCAGCAGCCGTAGCGGTTGAGATGCTGCGATACACGAAAGCTGACACGCTCGCTATGCCTGCGCCTTTCCTCGAAGCGATCGCCGCCGCGCCACATATCTTAGATGAAATCGCTTCGCGCACCAAGGTTGCCATGTATGCAGGAGGCGACCTCGCCGCTGCTGCGGGCGACGTGATTGCCTCTAAGATGCATCTTTTCACTGCCTGTGGGTCGACTGAGATGGGGTTATGGCCCATCCTTGGACGTAAAGAGATGCAGCAAACGGACCGCTGGCACTACATGCACTTTCACCCTGCCATGAACGTAAAGATGCAAAGGACCTCCGAAGCGGAAAACATATACGAGGCCGTGGTTGAACGAAATGAAGATCTGGACGGCGTAAATTCATACGTCCAACCCATCTTCAAGCTGTTCCCCCATCTCCGGCACTACAACACTGCCGACTTGTTTACCCCACATCCATCTGACCCGAACCTATGGCAGTTCTACGGGCGCGCAGACGATTTACAAACGTTTGCGGATGGTGGGAAGTACCATCCTGTTGCAGTGGAAAATCTCATTTCCCAGCATCCCAACGTCAGTGAAGCTCTTCTTGTTGGCACCGGATGCCCACAGGCTGCCCTGCTTCTACGCTTGCGAGAAGGGGGTGAAGGGGGCCTTGGGGCTGTTTGGCCGACAATCCAGGAGGCAAACAGGATGTGTCCTGCGTATGCTGTCATCACGCGGTCGCTGGTTTATCTTGTCGATGCAAGCCAGCCATTCCCCAAGACGGCGAAAGGCACGGTGCAACGAAAAGCAACCGCAGAAATGTACAAGGAGGAGCTGAACAAGCTTTTCAAGCGGCGCGGAAGCGGAGGGAAGTAGATGTATGTATTACAAAAATAAAATTGCAATGAATGCATGGATTGACTACATGTACTACAAATTTGAGCCGGACCGTTTTGGATTATGCTCCTTGTCCCACTGGGTCTTGACAGCATTGGCCTTCTCCGCCTTCTCCACAATGAACGCGTGGAGCTGATTGTACGGCTCCCCAGCCTTGGTTAGATCGGCCGGTTTCCCCGTCTTGAAATCTACAAAGACAATCCAACCTGCGCACTCGGCGACGACGTCTTGTTGGCGCAGCGACCAGATAGTGGTGGTGGTGAAATAACGATCAGGCTGAACCCGACTTAGGCGGTTTCCCACAAGAACCTGGAGCAGTCAGGATCGAAAATTCCCACGTCCATCCAATACATCTACCCAGATGAAAGGGCCACATACCGAGTCCGGATACGCTGTCATCCGCCTCAAATCGTATTGGTAGCCCTTCAAAACAGGCCCAATGCCCTTCCCTTTCAACATGCCCACAAACTTGTCTCCCATGACATTGGAAAATGATTCCAACAGTCGCATATTCCCTGTACTTGCGTATTTGGCGTATATTGGGTTTGAGACGTGGTTGTTGGGGTCAAGATCCGAGGACCAATCGACGGGAATCTCGGTCAGCGAGTCGAAGTCGTAGCCCATGGCCACAGCGGTTTCCACGGCCGTTTTACGCAGAGAATCGTACGGGCTGGGGGCAGTGGGATGGAAGTTCGACGATGCGGAGAGGGGTTTTTTGAAAGGCGACGCCATGGTTGGCGGGTGATATCGCGACAAGAGATGCAGAATGCTCCAGCTTAATGGTGGAAAGGACAGAGTAGAATTGAGAGGTGGGAATTCCGAGTTACCTCCTAGGTCTTGTCGTATTTATTCTTGCCTCCACCTTCTGAGCGTTGGTCGTGCTACTTGTACATGCCTGCTGTGCCGTCTGGGTGCACGACCCATCATCCGGCTGAGGCGTCGGCAATAATGACGATGCGGAACGGCAGACGCGCTCCTGCGGCGCAGCTAATTTGTCGAGGCTCAATACCCAGGTACAGTATGGAATTTTAACGCACTCTGCGTGGCCTGCTGCAGCGGCATCACTCGCCACAGTCACTCGGTACCATGGCTGATTAAAACGGACTTTCAGACGACTTTATATACATCAGCCCAAACATTAGTCACGTGATCGACGGAAGTCGACCGAGACATATTGCCATTTCCCATGGAATATTGTCTCATTCCACGCACTATAATCGCCTACTATATTGTCATCATTCATTCGAGAGACTCATTCTTCATGACGGCCTCAAAATTGTCGGTGACGTCGATATCATCCTCCGCCTCGACCAAGTGTCCACCGTATTCCAATCAACGCATTTTCGTGGTTGAATCACAGGTTCAAACGGCTTCTTCACCTCTGAATCCGAAACGTCCTCGGTCTTATTCTTCCAAACAAAGAAGCTAACCTGGAGCGAAGGATCGCACATTATAGTTGCTCGAAGATTTTCGATGCAGTGTCCTAAGATCAATTAGGCAACTTGCTTCTCGCAAACATTATAGTACTTGTACGTACCGAGGTGATGTTTCGTGGAATCCGGTGCGTCGCTTGGTGGGGATGCAAGGAAGTGGTCTTTATGTATCCACATGCGGAGTTGTCTCTGATACTCAATTGTGAGCTGCATGTGTAGACCTGAGAAGAGTAGAGAAAGGTGAATGGTTGTTAAATCCTACCAAACAATGCAGTTGGTGGTACACTTCTAGCGATGCAACGTATCCTCCATCGATCACTTTCACTGGATCGATTTGTTGAAGTGAAGGCATTGTCGATACGAGTTCCGCTTTTGATGCATTGAAGTAGAGAGCTGACCTTTATCAGCAACTATATCAGCGTGGATTCAAGTATCATGGAGGCTCTACGTTGAATGAGATCATTCCAGGCTTTGTTGCTTTCCGCTGTGGGCTCGCCAGCATACATCCTCGAGTTTATTTGTATCGCTGATGTTTCACTTTTCCTCGCCAGTGAACCAAGTGCCGGCGCTGGGTCGACAAATCAATAGGTGAATCTACTCTACCATTTTGTATCTTTTGGTTTCAACTTACGGAAGGGTCGATAAGGCTCCTCTTGCTGGCTAAGTAGATGTGGAAATTGGAGAAAGAGGACCGGCAATGCAACAAGTAGCGGGTGAACGACGACGAAATAGGCTTGAAACAGAGTTAAGTGAAAGGTAGCGCCAACTTTGAGGATTATACCGTACTCTTTTCCATCGCCTTGAAGGTTTCTCTCCCTAGTATCGAACTCAAGAGTGACATTGAACCACAAGGACAAGAATTGGGATTCTCTGCCAATTAGGGGAATTGTCGCCTCTTGGCTTAATATCTACAAATCTTGGGTGTGTATCTTGGGAATTGCGGGCCTGGACGTTGAGTATGCTGCATCGAGCAATAGCACCCCAGTGCTCATTGAGAACTATCCGATGGGGCTGGAACTCAACGGAGACCGAAGAAAATAGATTCTGAAAGACTGCATGTTCCGTTTGGATAATCAAGCTTAGACACTTCTCTAACCCTGGAACTTGGAGGTTGCAGATTGCTTATATTGGATTTGGCTGGGCCAGCAGCATGCCCATGTCACGAAAGCATCTCAATAGAAGGCCTTACACGATGCTGTATCCATACCACTCGAACTTCCTCTTTCGACAATTTCATAAACTGTTTGGTGATCCTTTCTAATACTTTTTGTCATTATAAATTGGCGGATCCTCCCACAAATTACCAACCACGCCAGCACTCTTCCTCTGGCCGTTCTACTCCAACCCACCATGGGATTCTCAATTTTTCCCGTTACCTTGTTCTAGCACTCTTTATCCTTCTCTCGGCCGCCTTCTCCTCTCACCAAAGCGGCGAGTTGACCATCCGAGGAGGTAACACTCCACCCTTTTGATTCCCGCTCTCACAATCAGCTATACTAAATTCCTATGCCTGCAGTTGAAACCGTCGAATTCAATGTTTCTTGTTGGGACATGCGCACTTTCGAAGGAGAGAAAGCCTCCAGATCCGACATTCTTAAGGTCGCCTCCGTGATTCGGCAAAACAAAGATTGCGACATCAGTCGGGAAGATGAGCGCTTGCATAAGCATCGCATGGGCGAATTGGATGCAGTTAGAGAGGACTTGGTGTGGACAATGGAGGAATTAAACAAGGGAATCCACGGAGTAAGGTATAGTTGGTAAGTTGTCATGGGTTTACATCGGTGACGGTGGTATAGCTAACATAGTGGATAGTGGTCTTCTTGCCGACCGCATCACATCTATCGCAAATGCTTGTGCCGGTCTTCTCGGCTTTGAAGATATTGCTTGTAAGTGGCCCGCCTTCCCTCCTGTGCCCGAGTTGAGACTTACACCGACAGTTTGGTCCGTTCTCAACGCTTGTGATGCGGATGTCTTCAATAACACCAATCCCGGCGGTCAACTCCCAAAGTTCGGGCAAACCGGTATTGCTATAAACGTCATCGCAGGTGAACGGCTCGTTCCCGACCTTAGACAGGAAACAGGAAAGAAGGTCGCTGGCTTTTGGGAAGCTAAAGGTACTGGCGCAGGAAGATGAATCGCCGGTTCCCAGGGTGGGAGTCTTCTCGCGCTGCAGAGATGGGGATAATGGGAGACGTACCGGACGCTTGATGGTTGTTGTTGTCTTCGGTCTAAGAGGATCACCGTGAAGGCTCGTGAGCACAGATGATTAACGGATCTCGCTTTATTTTGTGCAGAAAGTTTAGCAGCCATTTGCAAATACCTGAACTTTTTACATTGAACAACTTGCGTATCCTTTGCTCCACTATAACGTACCACTAGAAGTTGCTGTGCTTGTTACACCTTGAACTCTGCTAGCTTGCTTCTGACCGTCTCACACATTATGTGTTTAACATTCGTCCGAGTATCACTCATCTGAAGTGCTTTCAAAGCGCATCAAGGCTACTCTCCTACGGTGCAGGGTAGCTGCACTGTAGAAGACAGTCTCACGTCCAACGTAAAGGTATTGCATCGGGACCGCAAGAATACCTGCTACGATCTTTGTGTCTGCCATGTGTATCCACGTACGTCCATGTACGTCCATTTCAGGTCTTCAACCAGTAATCTAGCATGTTTGGTTCTCCATAGCTACTCCCATGCTTACTCTATCCGCTCGAAAATAAAGATACCATATCGGACTTGCCCGAGTATTTACCACGGTCTCTCGGTACCTGCCATGTGCGTCGAAGTCTGTTCGGAGTTGGTATTCCAGCATCTTTGGCTCCGCCGTGTTCGCTACCGTGACGACACTGACTGCCCGAGAGATGGTGAATAGCTTGTACCCGCCTACGCTCGCAATAGTACATAATACTCATACTACTAAGGCAGGGCCACTGAGATGGTTCCAAAGCGAGCTAAAACTCTTTCGATCCTTGGTTTTGCATGCGCTGATGAAGGTTTGAAGTAGGCGTGGGCATATCGATACGTTCAAGTCCGCTCTCACCGCCACTATCGTGACCTTGACCGTACAAAGAGCAATGTACTTCTCGTAGCTTGTTTTGCGGAAAGCATTAGCAGGCAGGCATTCCCATTGAAACAGCTGCAATTTGCCTTCTCCTGTCCTTCGCACCAAGCCCGCAAAGCCCGTCTGTTGCCCAGCGCAACCGCCTTCTTGACAGTTGCGAAATGTTCACCTTTACCTGCCATGCGAGCGCGTCTGTTTGCGTTTGCACGCAGCACGTCCAATCGTGCAGCGACCTCGCAGCCCATACACCAAAACAACACGCAAACTTCTGCAGACAGCCCTCTCCTCAACCTCAATTCAGAAGCTACGCTCGCATTCAAGGTAATCATTTCGTTGCATTCGCCGCCGCAAAGCTCAGTTCCGTCTCTTGTCTTTACTCCAGATACCTGCCCGTGTCTCTACTCTCTGTCTCTCGGCCACGACGTCACCAAGCTCACCCACAACAAGCACGACAAGCTCCAGACTTGTTTCGACATGCCAAACGTCCCTGGACTCTTCAACATGTTTCCCACTCTGACCTACTACATTTTTCTTCTCATCCTCGTACTGCCCGGCCTATGGCTCACCATCAAGAAGAAGGAACTCCCCGGATTTACTCTCGGCATTGGGGCTAACGTCGCTATCGCAATCTCCTACAGCGTCACTTTCGTCCGCATATACATACGGTTGAAGTTCAAGACATTCGGTCTTGATGATTACCTCATAATCGGCGCCACGGTCCTGTGCCTTGGGTTTCACTACCTCATCATCTTCACCGTTCGAACGGGGTGTTACGATAAGGAAGTCACAAGAACCTACAGCTACGCGGAAATGGAATATGCAGGCTGGTTCGTCTTCATAACGGAGCTCATATACCCCATCGCAGCGTCGTCAATTCGCTGTAGCATCTGCACGTTCTTCATCCGTCTCTCGACTCTTCGCTGGCAGCGCCGTCTCACTTGGGGTATCATCATCCTGGTTATCCTGACCATGGTTCTCGCTACCCTCTTCTCGGCCCTCACATACGATACAATAGTGGGAATATTCATCCAGAAGCACAACGATAAGCCAGACACGCCAATCCGCCGTAATTCGTCCTATTACCTCAGGCTGGCGATATTAATCAGTACTTCCATCGCTGCAGTCGCGGACTTGGCGATTGTTGCCATCCCGTACTTCATCCTGGGGCGGGTCAACAAGTCCTGGCAGTGGAGGGCGTGTGTGATTGGAGTCTTGTCCCTGTCGGGCGCTGGCTGCGTGGCCAACTTTACCCGTCTGGCTTTCATGCCGTTAGCGGGCGAACATATGGGCAGGCTCGCCATTGGGATCTGTACCGTGGTAGAACTGCTGTACGCCGTTGTCGTCGCGAGCTTGGTGGCTCTCAAGCCGCTGATGGAGCGTTGGTGGCCAGACAGCGCACACACGGTGGGCATGGACTTCCCGCTGGTGCCGGTGGGGGTGACGCCGCCGGAGGAGATGCCGGCGGCAGTGATGAGGAGGGAAGAGCCGAGAGTGGAGGGGAGTGACCGGGGAGGCGAGGAGGCGAGGCAGGCGAGGAGGGAGGCGAGCAGGAATGAGAGGAGGGAGGCGAGCAGGAATGAGAGGAGGGAGGCGAGCAGGAATGAGAGAGGAGAGGAGAGGAGGTTGGAGAGGTTGGCACAGGAGGAGGATCCGGACGCGATTCTCCCGATCCGGGACTAGGGGTGGGTGGTTTGGGTAGCTGGTGGCGGGACGAGCCGGCGACGCCGGCATTAATCATTGGTGCATATGCTTGTGTGAATGGATAGCTGGTTTCCTGTACTGTACGAAGGCTACTCCGTTACTTTCGTGGTCTTTTGCTCTTTCTCCACTGTCTTCAGAATGATGAAATAGCCGCATTTCCTCTACTTGATCTTTCCACGCCCTACCCCAACCTCGTACCATCATAAAATGACCCATCCTATCTCTTCGCTTTAATGACCTCTGGGACGTGCGTCAGCGTCAAAAAAATTATGGACGAGATGGTGGGGAAAGAGGAGGATGGTGAAGGGATGACATGTGGTGTGGTTGAATCTAACCCCGGCCCTTTTTAAAAATAGAAAACATCGGCTCAACCTTCCCTAGCCTGACATCTTCTGCTTCAAACGCTCGCTGCTTTACGCGCTGCCGAAATACCGGCGCGTCCAACACTAACCTGCTCCCCGCGCCAGGTTCCATCGTTATCCTGAGACAATCGATCAAACATCGGGCTCAATGCATCCTCGCCCACGATGCGCCGCCTCGATAGGTGGCGGATTCGCCATTCCTCCACTCCAGGACTTCTTCCAGATCACTATTTTCAACGTTTTCGAAGGCTTACTTCTCAGTCGCGACTTTAGTAGGCGACTTGATAAAGAGATGTTCATTTTCAATACGCGTTAAGTGCAGGAGCATTCTTTCCGGCATTTAAGAGTGGGAAGCAAAATGGCGGGCGATGGACTGGACGATGTCCGGTATGAACACCATCTACGACACCGAGGCCGATCGAATAAACACATCGCGAAGCTCTTCTGGTTCGCAATATGCGCTCTCGTAGCAGCACGGACTGCGCAAAGAACATGTGTCTGGTGGCGACGGAGACGGTACGCGCAATCAACCCATGATTGAAGAGAGTGGGACTGACGGCCTCAAAGCCACCGAAAGCAAATAAAAAAGTCCCAAAAGACGCCTCTTACCCAGTTCTCATGCCTACTCACCTGCCTCCAAACCGCGCTCCTCCTACCTCTTCCATTCGGCCTCTTTGGCATGTCTCTCGGACGAGTCCTTGCTGTAGCAATCTACTTCAACACCATTGCCGCACTCCTCCTCAACGTCGACGCACCCAGCTTTTCTCTTCACTTCGTCGACGATGTAGCATTCCGCGCAGCATGGGTAACAGTAACGCAAGTCCCGTTGGTCTACTTCCTTGCGACAAAGCGTGGGCCTCTCCAGCTGTTCACCGGATTAAGTTACGAAAGAATCAACTGGCTGCATCGATGGGCAGGACGTATACTCTTCATTTGTGCGACTACACATATGGCTATAATGATGGCTTCAATCTCTATTACGGATTTGATCAGCTCGCATGATCGGGGAATGTCGGTGGTCAGATATGGAGCGGGCGCGTACGGGACGTTGATGTGGATTGTGGCGTCCAGTATCCTACCCTTGAGGAGGTGGAGCTATCGAGCCTTCTACTTGAATCACTGGATCTGCACTCTCATCTTTCTGGGAATTGTGGCAAAACACGTCCCGGCTTATGCACGAGTTCCAATATACGCTTCCTTCGCGCTTGTGGCAATCGACAAGTGCGTGTCTGCGTACAAACTCCTTTGGCACAACGTCACGATCCGGACAGTCAAGAGGAAAGGCTTGAAGCTGAACAAATGGTCAAGCAAGCAGGTACTAGCAATGGGTCATCCGATAAAGATGATGCCACCAGTGGTCAAGAACGGCATTTTTTCATCGGCGAAGGAATCTACCACAGTCATCCGCCTCTCCGACGTTCCATTTTCCTGGAAACCAGGTCAGCATGTGCGACTCTATCTCCCGAAACTGGGCACTCTCGAACTACATCCCTTCACGCCGGCAACTTGCTCCGACATCTCCTCATCTCCATTCCCCCCGAATAAGGCCACGGATTCGGAATTCAACGGCCTCCTACACCATGACACGGATCCGTCCAAGAACGAAATGGTCCTCATGATACGCACACACTCCAGACTCACCAAACGACTATCAGAATACCACTCCGAATGGCTCTCTACGCCCTGTCCAAACGCAAGTCGAGAGTCCTCATCACTGACCGCGTACATTGATGGTCCATATGGCAATCCCTCCAAATGGGAAGACTACGAGAACATTGTCCTACTCGCTTCATCCACCGGCGTCTCTTTCATTCTTTCAATTCTAGACTACCTCGAGCAGTTATGCTTTGACGGCCAGGCGCGGCTCCGAACCCAGCGCATCCATTTCATATGGACGAATCGACATATCGAACCCCAATTCGAAGCCACAGTCACCGACCTCATTCTCAAGCACACTACCTTACTCCGGGAATCAGATGTCAGAGTGCACGTGGAGTTCTATACGACATGTCTAGATTCCAAACTACTAGTAGGATCGCGAGAGATGGTGGAATTCGATCCCTTCGCGCACCTTCGTCAGCCGAGACGCCAACATTTTATGAACAGAAGACTGCTGCGGATCCGTAATCCGGATAACCCAGAAGATTGGGAAGAGGAGGAAGAGGAGGATGAGGAGCATCAGCACGAGATGAAGGACATTGAGCCCCGGATCAGCGATGTGGAAAGTCACTCAAGTTGCGAAACTTACGTCTCTTCGACACTCCTCGACAACGACTATGCTGATCGTGACGACGAGAACGATTCGCTATTTTCGGATCTCGACTCTACAATTGATGAGCTCGAAACTTCGTGCTGGTCGCGCATGCCTTCCCTTCGTCTTCCCCGCCTCTCATTGTCGAGATATTCACAGGATACGGAGATTTGCTCATGCGCCCTAATTCGCCAACAAGAGAAGAAGTTCAAACCTAAACCGCTTCCAACTTTCATCACAAAGATATACGGCTCACGACCGGATGTACGAGCAGCGCTTGAAGGGGCGATACCGAGCACAGGAGTAACGAAGACGATGGTGGCTGTTTGTTCGAATCGTGGGGTGGTGGAAAGGGCGAGGAAGTGTGTTACGGGTATGAAGTGGGAGGTTGCGAGGGGGAGGAGGGAGGGGAGCGTTAATGTTTACACGGAGGGATTTGGATGAGAGGCTTGGCATTGGATTATAGGGAAGATGCGCATGGATATGGAAACGAAAGGACAGGATGATACCCGGGTTAGACTCTAGAAATGCGAATTAAAAATGCACAGTTCATGTCTCTGTCTTGGCTTGATGGGACTCTGATATTACGCACCGCATTTTTTATCATGACCAGGTAATGAGCGAATTGAGGGAGGCAAGGCAAGTTATGATGCGCAGCAGGCAATTTCTTAGGCAACGAGTATGTACAAAAGCTACGAACGATAACGAGTGAACAATTTCCTCAGTCACATCAACTTTCACCCTTCCGGTCTACCCTCCACCATTTAGTCATCCCATCTAACCGAAGGTGGAGTTAATCGGGCCAACCTTGATGTTCGAGTAAGTGACTGAAGCACCAGGGCTGTTCTTCTCCACATCAGCGGGAACACCAGAGGTGGTGGCGCACTCTCCACGGCCAATACCGGGTATCGAAGGGTCCTTGTCAGTCGGATAGCTAGAGTCAAGCCAGAGCATGTTGGCATAGTGGTCATCCCATAACGACATGACCAAGACCATACCACCAGTCAACGCCCGTGACATACCGGCGTTGCCACCCTTCTCCTTGTACGTGTACCTGTCACCAAAGACCTCCTTCTGCTGGTCACAGAACTTAGTCGTGATGGAGTTGCCGTCAATACCGGGGATTGTGGACGCGGAGTTGGGAATCGTTTTGCCGCCCTGCACGTAAAAGCGCTTGATCTCCAGGTTGTCGCCCGAGCCAATGAATTGGGTCACGACGGTGAATTTCTTGGACGTATCGACCGTCTTGCCCTTGCCGTAGAAGGTCTTGTCACCCATACGGTACGAGTTGAAGTCGCAGCCATCGGGATCACACGTTCCGGCGTAGCGGTCGGCGGAGTAGGTTCCTCCACAGCTGTCGCCGTTGCATCTTTCCTGCCCTATTGTCGTGCAGGAATGGGGCGTGTAGGCAGAAGAAACTGAGTTGGCTTCCCAAATATCCATTTCGGAACAGCAAGAGCCGTGACCTCCAACACCGGCATTCTGATCGTTGCTGGACGGCTGCCAGCCTTCGACGTTGGCCTGCGGTGGTGTGAGTGATGCAGATTAGGAATACTCTAGAAGGCTTCTTACCTCGCCGTTGATGAACTTCAAGTCACGCGGGCACTGGGCATCGCAGTATCCAGTTCCGTATTTGGCACCAGCCTTGTTGGTGGAGTATTTCTTCATGCCGCCATCTGCGTCCATGGACACAAAGTACAGGGCACCGTTGAGACCGCAGGGTAGTTGGGAGAGATCGACGTCGAAGGTGAATTCCCGGTTAGGGGCGAGCGTGAACATCTCGTATGTCGAATCATCCTTCATCAAATATGTACGCGAACCAATGTTGGTCGAGAAGGATCCCTTGGTGACAAACTTCAGCTGCAAAGAGTTGCCACTAGAAGTGATTCCGTAGGTACCAGAGTAGTCGGCTCCGTCGAGGGCACAGTTGGTGGAACAAGCCTTGTTGTCTGGGCACTGTGTAGCGTCCCATTTGTTGCCGTCGTAGCAGTTGGTGGTGCTCGACTTGCCATGGAGCCAACGCCAGTTAGAATCGATGACAATCTTTCCGTTCTTTGTCGTACAGCTGCCTTTGGCGGTACATTGTTGCCATGTCATGCCAGGATGCGTCTCAGTCTGCTGGGTGCCGACCAATTGGCCCTGGGCCGCCGCGAGGAGGGATGCAATTGCGAGTGCTCGATACATGATGATTAAATCTGAGTGACAAGTCGAGTGATGAGCACATCATTTGGGTGACCCGGCTTTTATATCGTGGGTCGCCGCATGGTGGCGAAGTCGGATCCATTCCCGTTCGCAGGGTGGCAGACACTACCTTCTTCATCCAGGGGTGTGCAAATAGTTTCGCGGAACGACGGGAAGCGGAATTGCGTGGTCATTGGGCCGCTAGCAATAGTGTGAAGGATATCAGAGAGAGTCGAGTGTACTATGGTTCTAATGAGATGACCAAGCCCTGTCACTCCTAGTGCTCCCAATCTGCTGCAAACTCTGGACCGGAAGAACTTTGAAGCTGCCCAATGATATTCTGCGGACGCAGATGAAGGGACAGCCAAAAACAGCCATCGGAGAGATCACCTGGCGCACAGTAATGGCATTGCCGAAAGGGTATTCGAGGGAGAATGTTCTGCTACGCTTGGCAGAGTAGGTGATTGGCGCATGTCGGGCCTGCATATTGAGTGAAGATCATCCAAGGAAGAACTGAGCCTCAGATGCACTATGGTCGTGTAACAACATCAAAGGTACGAGGCCTCGTGATTGTCGTGCATGGCCAGGGTGGCCAGGGTGGCCACCGGCTTCAGGTCCGGCTATTAGATGGCAAAGTAGAACCATAATCAGGACGGCCTTGGTTCTGTTGGCACGAGAAGACATTTCGTGGGAGCGTAGAAGGAATCGTCCGATAGTGTCCTAAAAGCGTCGAGGTGGACATTCCAATTCATACTTCAAGTCTTGCCATCAGTTTCACTTCCTCAACTGCTTGCAATGGTCTTCCTGATGCTATCCCGGAGACGCCATGTTGAATAGGGTAATCCGAAACAAAATCCTGCTCATCTCGGAAAATATGGTCGATATTGATGTTCCTGATTGATGAATGCGGCGGCTATGGAAGCATTCTGGAAGAAGTCGTGACCTGGAATGACCGGGTCCAATTGCTCGAAAGAACTCTCTTTGGTGGTATAACAGAGGAGATTAAGGCTGGGCAGTATCAGAAGAGTCGGCGAAGCTATCGATAGGGCTCCAAAGCTTGCATGTTTAATATAGTATAGATGAAGTCAAGGTTTGGGTTCATATAAGCTCACCTGCCGTACTCCACAAATGCGGGGTTACAAGGATTCTCCACGTCTTGCCTAGCAGCCATCTCCGCACACTCTGCCAGACAAAAGAAACTCCGTGCATCATGTCCTCTGATACAATCAATTCCTAAATGGCGGTCCGATAAGCTGCGTCCTAGACAGCCCAGTCTCTCGACGGGATAATGTCGCCGTTCCGGTCCAGTAGAGCAGAACAAATGATTGGGCGCTTGAGTGCTCGCGATGTCGGGCAATTGGAAGTGTTCTCCCACGCTCTGGAATTTTGCTGTATGCATTCGACAGCTGGTTGTATAGGCAAGGCCGAACCATGCTCATGGTAGTCTGTAGCCAACCATTATATGCGGCACTGGATTGAATCGACGGTATATTGAATGACCATGCTTCTGCCAGACAGAGCGTGCAGCGAAATCCTTCATTAGTCGTTTGAGATCTGAAAGCGGTGCCTTAACTGAGCTAGATTTCGGAGGATGGGTCGGGTATAGTGTCGTGGGTGTTCAACCGGGGTTTGAACGTAGCATTGACACAGGCATGGGCCGAGGGGAGGCTCATGGAGGCTGAAAGTTCCTGGGGATGGTGCGAGGCCGTACCTTAAGTAGTGCGCTCCACGCAGTGTGGCCACACATGCAACTTGTCTACCACGGCCCCACGGAGAGCGGGTAAAGGTGCATCGAAGGGTAGAAAGGCAGACTGAGCGCTCTTTACTGAGGCTACCAAAGATCAAGGTCTTGGTGGCTTAGTGATAGAGTGTACAAAGTGTGGAAACTTGGTACTGGGCTCTCTCTAGATGGCAAGTGTAGCATCTTAACGGTACTTGAATCTCCAATGCCATATAACTCAACGACTATAGGGTCAATTTCCAGCGCGTAGCCAATCAATGACTGCATGATAAAGCAGATCTATCGGGCTCCTGCGTGAAGATGAGATTGCGCGGCGATATATCTAAATCTTGGCGCTCGGGATCGCGGGAGCCTTCCATTGTGCAATGCGCAGACGGGGCAGCATGGTGCAGAGGATGATGTAATATATTTTGAAGCTGTAGGCTGAGGAAGAAAGCATGAGTTGGCGTTGCGCGCTGGTGTGGTACCTTGCACGCTGGTCATAGCTATTATCTAATTACCTAGGTAGGAACGGAGGCGCATTGCAAACCGGGTAAATGGAGAAAGTCGTATGGTGGACGGGCCGACGAGCAGCGTGACATGCATATCGCATTTCTGTTCTCAGAATGCAATAAAGTTGCGGACTAAAGTGGCCGTGACTTGAGTCGCGGCGCGGAGGTCGAGGTGTAAGCAGCGGTGCGAATCTCGTGCTGGCTTGAATTCCAATCACGGTGTCAATGACTAAGCATCACATGATCTTTCACCTCCCAAGTCACATGTGCAAATAAATTCTTAGGTATTCAGGTACGTAGCTACGTATGGCGCATGTTTGCAATTATAATGTCCCTTGATGCTTGAAAAAATAAGATAATTTATTGGATTGCATGTCTGATTCTGACAAATGCACATGTTGGAAGAGGTTCGGAGGTGGAGAAGTGAAGATTCATAACAAAAATAGCTTTCAGGTGGCGTCCAGACTTCCCCATCGTCAAACACTCTTTCACCATATCTTACAAAAACCAAGATCTTCAAGATTGCGCCCTGAAGTCGACAACAAAACCGTTACCATGTTTTGTTTCCGTCTGCGCAATCTCCGCCTGACGACGCTCGGACCTGGTGTCCGCTCCGGCCCCCAAATCCGACAGCTACTTGATGTCGCTCATCCCCCGCAGCATCTCCATCGCATCTCCGCCTTGTCCGACGGCCTTGGATCCTTTCCCTACAGTACCAGTACAGCGCCATGTCAACCAGGAGCGCCGAGTCGCGAGAAGACTCTCCTGATGGTTCTCCGGAGAAGCGAATCAGCAAGAAGCGCAAAGTGTTGTCGTGCTACGCATGTCGCAACAGGAAGATGAAATGCGACCGCCTTTTCCCAGTCTGTGGACGCTGCCAGAAAACGGGGCGAGCCGACCAATGCACTTATGATCCTCGCCTAATCGAAGAATTGCCTACCAATGGTGACGGCCATGCGGAACCTGGGCCTCCGTCTTTTGCACCTCAGTATCATACGGACATCGCTCTTGCTTCGTCCGACACTCTGAACTGGAAGTTGAGGGCGCAGGACCGACGCTTGGAGATGATGGAAAAGAAGTTGGCTGCATTAGAAGGGACTAAGCATTCTTCTTTTGATCTGTCGTCGTCGCGCTTCGATAATGTCCAGCCTGAAGAACTGATGATTCGTGAAGACATGATGTTCAGAGGCAAGGGCTTCAAAACGCAGTTCTATGGATCGACTAGTCCACTCAGCTCTTTGAATCAGGTGCATATCTCTACCATGAACGGATGTAGATTTCTGGGCTGACATTGTGTAGTTTAGTGAGCTGCAAGCTTTCACGCGCGAGGCTCTCAATTCTGATGGTAATATGCACCGCATACGCCACGACTTCAAAGCATTCAGGGAGCGACGGAAGATCATTCTCAAAGACAAAGGGCACAAGATGCACGGCTATGACGAAGAGGTCTTTGCTCTCGTCCCCCAAAAGAGCATCGTCGACCAGCACGTGGCTGTATACTTCCAGACATGGGAAACTTCCTACCGCATCTTGCACGAGCCTACTTTTTGGAAAGACTACCAGACCTTCTGGGCCAGAAAGTCAAACGACGAGATACTTGCCAGCTTCGCCGCCATTCTGATATACATTGTCGCCATCACCAAATGCGCTAGACCTAACAACGAAAACGTATTTGTTGGTGACAGCTCCGCTGACCGCGAAGATGCACTCAACCTGGTCAACGCGTGCGATGTTTGGCTGGCCCGTCAATCTCGAAAACAGCTCACACTTGCTTTCTTCCAGCTCCAATGCTTTTCCCTGCTCTCAAAGAGGGCGAATTGTCTCAAGTTGAAGCAAGACTGGGTCAATTCTGGGGAGATGATGCGGCTTGCTATTGCTTCCGGCATGCACCGTAACCCGTCATTATTAGCTGGTGGGAGGATATCGGAGTACGAAAAAGAGATGAGACGACGGATTTGGGTGACTATTGCGGAATTGGAGCTCCAGACTTCGATTGACTGTGGTCTTCAATCATCCTTGTGTGGGCTTTATTTTGACGTCCAGCCGCCAGCGAACCTTCCCGACGATGCATTCTCGCCGGACATGCCACAAATACCTGCTGGACGGCCCATTGAACATTTCACATCAGCGTCGTATCTCAATGTAGCTCTGAAGTCGCTGCCTTTGCGTGTTCACATGATGCAATTACTCAACAACCCAACAACTGACCTTCAATACACGGACGTGCTGCACTACGATGCTCAGATTACGTCTTTGTTGGCAACGATACCGACGTGGGATGATCAGCGAGCTACCACAGCTTCAGCTCTGCTCGACTTCCAACTAAGACAGTTCCTGCTGATCCTACACCGACCTTACGCGAAGCTTGCCGCCAACAACCAGCGCTACAGCTACTCTCTGACAGTATGCGTAGACGCCGCAAGCAATATCCTCTCATCGTACGAAAACCTCGTCTCGAAGGGTATGTTAGCTTTGAACAACATCCGCAACGACGTCTTGCGCACAGGTGTCACACTCGCCCAAACCGTCTACTACAACTGCACCCTCACTTCAGCATCCGATCTACCACCCACGCTAGCCAGTAACATCCAAAGCATGGATGTCGGTAGCGCAGCAATGGGAAAGCAGCCCTTCTCCAATACGTCAAACTTGAAAATTGCGCATCTTCCACAAAACAATTTCCTGACAACAACGCTCTGCACCACTGCAATAGACCTCTTAGAAAAAGTTCGTCAACTATTCGAGTACAAGCTTCTACGTCTAGGCACAGGTTACATCGAATACTGGCTTCTCTGCGCTGCAATCGGCATCATGCCCTCTACGAACCAGCCCGTCACTTCCATCGCCTCAATTACGAATACTGCACCCGATGACCTCCAATCTCGCGCACGCAAAGCGCTCGAACGCGTGACATCGCTCTGTTTCCGCGTTCTTGCCCTTCAAAAAGACCCCGAGAATAATTTTGCTGCGGCGCTACGGAACACTGTCGCTCTGCCCTCGCCTGCAGTGTCAAATCAGACCAATACAACACCCATAGCTATCAATAATGAAAATGTTCTCCCAACGTTCATACCAGGAGCTGGAGGACTTGCGAGTGCAATGGCAGAGGGAACAGATATTGGTGGTGCATTCGATGATTTACAAGATATGCAGGTTGATCTTGCGGGTTGGACGTTTCCGGATTTTTGGTCTTTTGACGTGGATGGGGGCTTTTGACGTTTCGAAATCGAGTAAGCTGAAGATGAATCACGAGTTTGCATCAAGGTCTTGCTGTCGAGCTAGGAAGAAGTAAAAATTGTGGGGGATGGCCTTTGATATAAAGCTACGTGAGTGCTCCAACCAACACATTTTCTCAAGTTATAGATTTCTAGAGTATGGCATGGAAAGCAGTGGCTTTGTTACGTTTCGGATGCGAATGTGACAAGGCGAAAGCGTCCATGATAAGGTTGGATAAAGAAAGATAGTCCAACTACCCTCTCGGAAAAAGAAAGCTAACGATTAATTTCTGGGCGGCGTTTATTGCGGCGCTTATTGCGGCGCTTATTGCGGCGCTTATTGCGGCGCCGAAGTCTCCTGGCAAGGTTGGATTGGATAAGCTTATTTGGAATGAAGGAAAGACTGGTAGTTAAGTGATGTGATACGATGCTGTGTGGGGTGTATTCTTTATGGGGAGGTGATGGACGCGAAAAAGTGTGGTCCCAAAGTGAGGGTGATGTATACTAATGACAATACATTACGTCGAATTCCAACGACTTTCATGTCTAATACCTCTATGGACAGCTACATCTGGCATAGATTTGAGTGGCATGATGCGCGGGGCAACCAACAGTCAGAGATTGTCAGACTGGACTGATGAATTCTCATCGGATTACCTTCGTCCAACAGAGATGATATCGACAAGTCAATTCACAATGTCACAGGCATTGATTCAGAGATTTAAGACTAACAAAAACACAAATTTCGATTGAATACAGGCTTCAAAAAGGGACCGAAAGTGAATAAAAGTTAGAAAGCGCAAGGATACTAATTTAACCGTACCGAGAGCCTGTATGCCATGTAGAATGGATCTGAGGAGAAATTGTTCGAGTCCTGCTCGAGTTAGGACTCGTGTTACTCGATCCCGTGGAGAAGTTCAAACCCGGTTCCGGAGAAAGGGGACGTACGTTATTTCCAACAGGTCGACCATTCACTGAGAACCCAAAGCCAACACGATGCTGGAGATTTTGACCATACACAACCATTCTAGGGTCTCGATCATCTTTTTCATAATTCATGAAGAAGCGATTCGAGCCATCCAAGACATTGCCACATGGGCAAGTGGCCTCACAAAACACTACCCTGTCGCAGTAACCATCGACCCTAGCGCGATGGCTCAACCCGCAGTTTTTGCACAGCTGGAAATATGGCGTATTTTCGGGATCCCCATCCCAAGTGTTGGCCCTATTGGGGGGAAGATACATGACGAATGTGGATCCGAAGTGTGCCTCAAAAACTCGACGGCACCAGCGGTTTGAACATTTCATATATCCGACAGGGAAGAGTCCTGGGTGTGAATAAATATCACTGTGCGTATCACATTTGCAGAGGAAGATGCCTTTCCGACCGGCGAATCTATCCTTGCGTTTCTCTAGATATCTAGGTACCTGAGCCTCCCTCATAGGCCTTCCCGTCATCTTCGCAAACCCGAGGACCTTGTTCAAAGCCCCGAAGCTTAGAATGACCATGATAATGGCTTCTTTCCTGATTCTTGGTGGAAGTGTTAAGTGACTTGTATCAAACAAGAATGGAGTTGGCTAAGTCTTTGTAACTTATACGCGTTGTGATGCGAGTACTATGATCTTAGAGTATGATGTCCACACTTCTACTTATACTTCAGGGGTACCGTCGACGAGGTTGTGCATGTGTTGCAACATGTACTCTCGTTGTGTATGGATGATGCAAACCTAGGCGTTCAAGAACGGGTTTATACATTCACAATGTGTGAGTGACAGAAGCGCCGGAAAGAACACTCGAGTCAATCAATCTGGAAACGTGCTAAGGAACCACAACTTCCATTGATCCAGCTCAAGATAGAATCGTGCCCAATACTCATTGGAGCCGGCGCCGCAAGGGCATTTGATATGATGGAAGACCACCTTTTCGTTGCGTACACTAGCTCGGTGCGACAGTGCGCAATCCGGGCAGACTTGTATGTACGGAACCTCTCTCATGGAACCATTCCAAGAGATATCGGTGTTTGCATTTACGTCGAGGGGAGTGAGTATCCCACGGCGGTCACGGAATCCGGGGAAAATGGTTATAGGGCAGTGCCAATAATTGCCGCACTTGGCGTAACCGAGCGGAAAATATCCTTCGTAGATGCGAACAACGTTCAAAAATCCACAGTGACACTTTAGCTTGCCACCGTTGGTAACAAGACAGGAGTTTAAGTATTCTCGCACGACCTTGGCCATGGCCAGGTCAGAATAGGTTGCATCTTCTTCAGAAGCGCAAGTATCTGAGTTGCTGCATAGGCGTGCTCTGAGCTTGAATCGATTGTAATTGTACATATTTTTTAAACACAATTACTGCACGACTGCTCAGAGTTAGGTCTTTGTTTTTGGGATCAAGATTCCGTATGAGTGTGGGATCAGGCTTTTTTTCCGCTCGCGAACGTGGTAACGAGATGCCGCGCGGTATCGCTTGAATACTTATATGGCAGAGGCTAAAATAATTAAGCCATCCGCACAATGCACAGTGTATCCCTAAGCAGTGTTCATCATAGCAGGCTGTTGAGCAGGGTTCATCGTAGCTTCACAACGTTGATAGCGAACAGAAACACTGCTATCCTGCTCGATAAACAGGTATCGGTAAAGAGTTAAAATATAATGAAAGCATCGACTGATCAAAATACCATTACGCCGAATCATTCCTAGGATAACAAAAAAATGACGGCACAACAACGTTAACAAACCCAGTGAACGAACAAAACGACGACTAAATGCAGGGAGGTTAAGAGTGCACGTGAGTAAATAGTGTTGAATCTCACTATTAAGGCTATAATGTTAAAAACGTCATGCTCTGGTGCAGCTAAAGCATGATTCAAGCAGTGAAGGGAAGCTTCAAAGTCCTCTTAGTCCTTTAGGGGTCATGAGACTAACGGCTCTCAAGGCCTGACCAGCCTTCGCAATACGCTCCGCAATGGCTGCGTCGTCAACCACGCGCACAAGCCACTCATCCTCTTCGGGCTGTGTGACTCGCAGGCAGTCGTCGCAGTGCTGGTGGCCGCACCCAGGAACACACGCTTCGTTGAGGCGGACATCCAAGACACGTCGCACGTTCATGTCCACCGGCGGTTCACGGCTTGAAGCAGGTCGATACCGCCTGTACTCGCGCGCGAGGAGTACCGTGCTGAATCAGCCAACGCACGTTCTCACCCCGCGCACGGTTTTGACGATGCCTGCCACCCACTTTATGAAGCTCTACAGCGCGATATAGGTGCTACAGATGCCGAATTTTTT
>ML977069.1:0-41206 GCA_010015675.1 Byssothecium circinans | reverse complement strand
AAAGGTATCTCGCCCTACTGTTTTCTTCTTGCAGTTGTTGTATTCATTGCGCGCTTCGTTGACTTTGACCGCTTGGGTTCGATTGAACATGGTATGGAGGATTTCGAGCTTCTCAGCAACCTTAGGATGGTCGACGAGTTGCCCGTACAGCGTGGTTTCAATCGTATTGAGCATGTGGTTGCCCAGGTCCGATAGCAGTTTGTATTTAACAGTGTATTCCTTGCGACGTTCCTTCCAAATGATAGCGCGTGCGTTCGATTCGTTGCCCGTTGGCTGTGGTGGTGGTTCGAGCGAGGGCTTATTAGTAGCCTCTGGATCAAGGTATTGCCATAGATCAGCAGCAATAGCTTTGCCTTTGAACACGGTAAACCAAGCATCCCAGTTCTTCGGACCACTGAGAATGGTGTCGGACGCCGCAGTAGCAGCCGTGGTGATTGCGCGTGGAGGCATTGTTGTAGGCTACTTAATCGCGAGTGACGCTGAAGTAGGTGGAAGGTGCACAACAAGGTGTCGGTAGATCGGTGTGGACGGGGGTAGTATGGCTACTTGTTCGTATATAATGATAAAGTAGATGGAGTTAGGCCGGGCTCATAACTGTTGGACAGTAGAGACCCGAGAGCATGCGATGAGAACGTGATGAATTGTGTGTGGAGTAGTGTAGCTCAGGAGAGGCGACTATATAGGCAGGAGCCAACGCTAAGCCGGAACGGTACTGAACCGTCCGGAACAGTCAAGTACTGTTCAGTCCAACATAGTCCACGACCCACCACGAGGTGTTGCAGAAGCCTTATCCTTAGCGGCAGAATCAAGAGGACGGGAGGTACAATTCACAACATCGACCGCCAGTGGCTTACGTCCAAGGGGCCCACACGTTCATCGCTTGACTCAGAGCGGAGCACTTTGCCGGCCAATACTCCGGAAGATGGGTATACTGTGGCTACTCTCTAATGTCGCTGTAGACAATGCATTGTGTCGCTTCGCTGGATCGTGGTCGGTACGGCGCTTCGACGCTAGCGCTATGACTCTCAAGCGTGCAACGATTGCGGCAGCATTCCAACTGGCTAAAACGATCAAGCACGTTCCAGCACCAAGGGTCGTCGATTTGACAGAGGCTTTTTCAGATCCCAAACACCATGCACGACTTACCACAGTGGTGGAATGGCGAACCAATACTCCACTGCGCATCAATGTGCCTCCGCTTGACGTTAGTAGGTTGTTCTCGAGCGCGCGAACCTACTTCCTGATAGGCATGAATAGTGACTTGGGCCACTCTCTGTGCCGATTTTTGGTCCATCATGGCGTACAACACATAGCACTTGCCAGCCGAACGACCTCCAAAAGTGAGAACTGGGTGGCGAGCTTGACTTCACTTGGGGCTGATATTCGCGCCTTCAACATGGATGTAACGGATAAGAAACATGTTCGTGAAGTCGTCGCAACAGTTCGTCGTACAATGCCTCCAATAGCTGGGGTGGCCAATGCTGCGCTTGTGCTCGAAGACTCTCTGTTCATTAACACAACTACGGAAATGATGGAGAGGCAACTCAGGCCAAAGACGGAAGGAACTTTGCACTTGCACGAGGAATTCTCCGAGAAAGACTTGGACTTCTTTGTTGCCTTCTCCTCATTGGGGACCGTCTACGGTAATGCCGGACAGTCCGTCTATCACGCCGCAAACATGTTCATGACAAGTTTGGTTGAGAAACGCAGGCGAGTGGGTCTGACGGCTTCTGTGCTCAGTTTGGGCATGATCGTTGACGTTGGCTTTGTTGCGAGAGCTCAAAGGGCTAAAGGTACTGTGGAACAGCACCTTGAGTCCAATTTTTACACTCCCCTTGCCGAGACTGAGTTCCATCACGCGTTTGTACTAGCAATTTGGCTGGTCATCCCGAGGCTTCTAGTGGAGACGTCACCGTTGGAATTGAACCATACAGGGACATGCCAAATTCAATCTCGAAACCTCCGTGGTACAACCACCCACGGTTCTCCCATATGATTGCGCCATTTTCGGCGCATACACCACACCAAAAAGCTACCTCAAACAACGACTCAAGGGAGCTCTTCATCCGTGCGTCATCCCGGTTTGAAGCCGAAGAGGCATTCAAGAAATTGTTTTTCAAGAAAATTGGGGCCATGATCAATACTCCCGCCGATCAGATTGACAGTAAAGCGCCTCTCGCGGATTTAGGCTTAGACTCTCTGCTTGCTGTTGAGATACGGACTTGGCTGCTAGAATACGTTGGGATTGACGTTCCACTACTTGGTATCCTTGGTCACGAGTCGATCTCGTCTATTACGCCTCGCGTGTGGGACGAGAGCATTTTACTTCGACAGGAGCGGGCGCCAAAAGAACATTCTTCGCCTGACGATGCGTCTGATACGAAAGGCGCGAATGATACTGAAACGGTTTACGCTGCTGCCTTCGACTCCCCAACCGCACACAACGATACACTCTTGAGTATAACCCAATCTCAACAGCAGTCTAGGTTGTTAGATAACGAGTCTATCCTTCCTGAAAAGAACTCTGTGGCCTCTGCCGTATCAACAACAACCATTGGAGACGCAAGGACGGACCAAAATGAAGTCGAGATGATTTTTGAACAGATGTCCTTTGCTCAGGCGAGCACGCACTTCATGCAAAGTCTCCTGAATGATCCAACCATGTTCAATGTCACGGCACAATATAGCATCACAGGCCCTCTGGACGTGGACAGGTTCTGTCAAGCATTGTCGAGGACGTTGGTGCGGCATGAAGCTTATCAAACTCGCTTTTTCGTAGAACCTCTGCACATGCAACCTTTGCAAGCCATAGCCTGCCACGTTACGAGAGCACATCTGGAGAACATCCAAATCGCCCAAGACGAAGACGTACAGCAGGCCTTCCAACGAATCGCGGACCATGAGTATGTACTCTCCCGTGGAGACACTTTCCAGACTGCCTTGATTACCCAATCTGCGGTTTCCCATACATTTTTATTCGGCTGTCATCACATTATCATGGATGGTGTCAGTTGGCACATATTCCTCAGGGACCTGACCCGATCTTACCAAATGCTTCCTCTGCCAAAACCTGCCCACTCTTCTTTCGACTTTGCCCGTCGCCAGCATGATGATAGTGCGAGTGGTGCGTTTGAAAAATCAGTAAAATATTGGTTGCATCAGCTGGATCCAATTCCGCCGGTACTACCTCCATTACCATTGGCGCGCCGGAAAAGAAAAGACTTCCAGCACAGATATAATACTAACACGGCACAAAGAACTCTCGGCCGTGAAGCAATCCATCGTATCATGAGTACAAGCAAGGACCATGAGGATACTACGATGCAGTTCTATCTAGCTGTAGTTGCGAGCCTTTTTGCACGGTTGCTTGAGTTGGAGGAGATAAGTATCGGAGTTACGGACGCGGGCCGCGGCCGATTCACGGAAGTGGTTGGTCATTTCACCAATTTACTTCCAATACGTCTACACATGAATCATGAGAGGCCTTTCGCGGGACTCCTGCATCATACCTCGCAAACAGTGCGGCAGGGAATGCGACACGCGCGAGTCCCTTTCGAACATACGCTGGAAAAGCTAGGAATGCACCGATCATCGCGAGCTGCTCCTCTTTTCCAGATCGCGTTCAACTTCCGCGTGGGTGAATTGCTGAGCGCCAAACTGGCCGACTGCTCTATGAGTTTGGAAAGATACCAGGATGCCAAGACGCCATATGATATGGTTTTCAATGTGACGCAGACCGATTCGAGCCACTTGGTAGAGGTGACATCAAACAGTGACATGTACTCCTCGACAACAACTCACTGGGTTCTTGATGCCTATCTTCATATGGTCAAAACTCTCGCGTCGACTCCATCGATCAATATCGGAGATTGCCAGCTCTATGCCAGGACGCAGGTTGACAACGCACTCTCTCTTGGACAGGGACCACGGGTAGAGAGCAAGTGGCCAGTGACCCTGATTGAGAGATTTTACCAAGTGTGCGATTCGTTTCCGGACACTTTAGCCATAAAGGATGGAGGAGGGTTCCTCACCTACGGCCAACTTTCACGTCGGGTCAACACTCTGGCGGCTGCCATCTCGAGAGCCGGAGTGACAAGCGGCGATCATGTCGCAGTGTTGTGCCAACCCAGTCAGGACACTTTTGCGGCGATGCTGGGCATCCTGCACGTCGGAGCCATATACGTTCCCCTGGATATCACCGTTTCAAGCACACGACAAAGAGCGATGACTGCCGTTTGTCAACCGAAGCTAGCTATCTGCGATGTCATCACTGCGGAGGATGCGAAGAAGCTTTGTACTGGACAACATATGATGCCCAATCTGAATCTCTCTGATGTACCACCTTCTGCTGATGAGAACACACCCAAAGCCTTTCGAGATTACGGCTTCTTGCTGTTTACTAGCGGATCCACTGGTATTCCCAAAGGTGTCCGGATCACCCAGAGCGGTATCATGAACTACGCCGCCGCAAAAGCAGCCGTCCTAGACCTTGGACAAGCCAGAGTTCTCCAGCAAAGCTCGACTGGCTTCGACATGTCTCTCGCCCAAGCCTTCAACGCCATTGCTAATGCGGGTACTCTGGTGGTCGTTCCTTCCGACATTCGGGGTGATCCAGTTCGCATTGCTGAGCTAATGCTGCGCGAATCAATCCAATTCACAATATGTACACCCTCAGAGTATTCAACACTTACAACCTATGCTGCTGACACCCTACGTCAATGCAAAAATTGGCAGTATGCGTGTTCCGGAGGCGAAGTTATGACAGACAGTCTCTTGTCAGAGTTTCGACGACTGGAGTTGCTGGACCTCGCAGTGGTGAACTGCTATGGTCCTACGGAGCTCTCTTGCGCAACCACTTTGAACCCAATCCCATTGAGCACCAAGATGTCGTTCACAGATGTTACCCTCACCGTTGGGAAACCCATCCCAAACACGTCTGTGTATATCAGTGGGCGAGACTGTGAGCCACAACCAGTTGGCTTTCCTGGGGAGATCTGCGTTGGTGGCAGAGGTGTAGCTATGGGATACTTTGGGAACGATGCCGACTCCGCCAAGTTTCTTCACGATCAACTTGCAAAGTATCCGAAAGCTTCCAACGACTTCAACTTTGTGTACAAGACCGGAGATAAGGGTTGCCTGCGCGAAGATGGATCGCTGATTCTCTTGGGCCGTATAGAGGGCGATACAATTATCAAACTACGAGGGCTCAGGGTCGACCTCAGCGAAGTGGCTTACTCTATCCTATCGACGGCTAAAGGGACTCTCACCGACGCCGTGGTTACTGTTCGTGGCACGCCTGAATTCCTTGTCGCCCACGTAGTGTTGGCCCAAAGGCATGATTCGAGCCTAGATTCTCTTAGCACACTGCGTTCTGAGCTCCCTTTACCTCGATACATGATACCTTCTCTGATCTTGCCATTGGATCGATTGCCCATGACCACAAACGGGAAGGTAGACCGACAAGCTGTCACAGCAATGCCACTACCAAAGCAGGCTCAAGACCGCAAGCACCAAATGCGGTTGAACGTCAGCGAAGGAGAATTGCAACTCATCTGGAAAGAAGTCCTTGGTGAATCCCTCGGTGCTAATGTTATTGGGCCCGAAACTGATTTCTTCACTGTTGGTGGGAGCTCACTGCTTCTACTACGCCTACAGCATTCCATCAAAGAAAAGATGGGGGTCATTATAGAGCTTGGCGATTTGTATCAGTCAAGCACTCTGCGGAACATGGCAGCAGCGACGAACCTGGGAAGAAGTCAGCTGGTATCTGAGCCAATCAACTGGAACGAGGAGACGAGCGTAACGCAAGAGATATTTACTATGATCTACGACGAAGATTCATCTCCACCGAAACAGACAAAACGAGTCGTGGTGTTGACCGGCGCTACTGGTTTTCTCGGAAGGCACATCCTTGAGGCACTGATCACGCACCCGGATGTTGCGAAGATCTATTGCATCGCCGTACCAGCGGAGGCACAATATCAACTCCCGCCCAGCTCCAAGGTGCTCGTGTACCATGGTAGCCTCGCAAGTCCCAACTTTGGTTTATCCAACGGCGAGATGGCGACGCTGAAGTCGAGCATGGATCAAATCATGCACGCGGGAGCGCAAGGTCATTGCCTGAACAACTATACCTCAGTCCGGGCCGCCAACTACACGTCGACACGTACTTTGGCTGAATTAGCGGCTTCCCGCAAAGTGCCGTTCCACTTTATATCCTCTCCACGAGTGGTCTTGCTTTCGGGCTCTCATTCCGCGCCGCCAAAGTCCATGTCCGCTTATGCACCGCCCACAGATGGCTCAGAAGGCTTCATGGCGTGTAAATGGGCGAGCGAAATTTACCTGGAAAATGTAGCGAGGATGACGGGGCTCCCCGTCTCGATCCATCGACCGTGCTCCCTAGTAGGAGCTACAGCGACACATGACGATGCGTTGAATTCCGTGATCCGATATTCACTGCTCAGCCGGACGGTGCCCAATATTCCCCATGCGAATGGCTTCTTCGACTTCCGTTCTGTTGACGAAGTAGCTGTGGAGATTGTGAGCTGTGCTCCAGCCAAAGCCGGTCTTGCGTTTCACCATCATAGCAGTGGAGTCAAGGTGCCCTTTGGCAGGTTGGCTACCAGAATGAAAGAATTGTATGGTGGAAAATTTGCGACAGCGGACATCGAGGAGTGGGTTGAAAAGGCGGCAGAGCTGGGGCTAGACGATCTCATCGTGAGTTATTTGCGTGCTAATGTTGTGGGTCGTGGGAACCTAGATTTCCCGTACCTTGGGGAGTACGCTTGAATTTGTTAGATGTGCGCGGGTGGTGTTGTGTTGTGATGGGCAGGATAGAGTATCCAATTCCCTCCCTTTTGATTACCTTCTTCAGTCATGCCGAAGCTAGCTTTGAAAGAGGAGCTTTCGCATAATGCTCCACTTAAGTTCATGGCCCAATATTTGAAGCGCTTGAAGGCTAACGTCTTCGTACTTGTTGCTCTCCTCTCTCCCCATTCTCCCCATTCTCCCCATTCTCCCCATTCTCCCCATTCTCCCCATTCTCCCCATTCTCCCCATTCTCCCCATTCTCCCCATTCTCCCCATTCTCCACCATAGGAACTGTGAATATCTCACCTGCTAGTCGTCCCATCCAACATGATAAATGATCCTAGCAGTATGCGTGTATCAAAGAAGGAGCAATCATCGCCACTAGTACTGAGTACAGTATGGTATCAACACAAGGAAAAAACACGATAAGGATAAGGCGCACCGGCCTCGGAACTCGAACGACTTCGGATGAACGGTTACGTAAGCGGAGAGGATTAACCTGCGTCCGACAGAAATGCGTGTATAGAGTCGCAGAGAGACGATGAAGATGGCAAGTGATGCCAAACTCCATATAACTCCTTCGGTGGTTGGTACTAGACTTGTGTGATTGTAGCTTCCGACTTCAGCCACATCACTGGTTGTACGTGAAAGATTCGGACGATTTGATCCAAACAAAATGATGCATATATGGGCTCACAAGAGGGGTGCATTGGATAGGAACAGGACCCGCGACCCCATCGTCTACGCCGTGCCGCTTTCCCGAGGACGGGGACTTAATGGGATGCCTCTACAGGGTGTGTATATTGAAACCCAGGGGTGGGAAAATTCAAATCCTGCATGCTTCAGTCCGTTGTCAACTTCCCCAGCAACGGGCGCACATGAGGGAATAAAACGGAAATTGCTGACCGCTCTTGCTGAGTTCGGAAGAGTTGGAAAAAATAGCATATCCTTGGCAGGAGGTTGTGTCACCACATACTTCTTCGCCTTATGCATCGACAGTTGCGGTACGGAGTTGTGTGACGTCAATGGTTGATTGGAGATTAGCGGCGCAGCGTCTGACCGCATGAATTCGGCAATGAGACATTTCACCACCGATGTTTCACAGAGCTCCTTTCCCTTCCAAAACCGCAAATCCAAATACAGATCCTCAAAATGTCTGAAGCCCAAAAGCTCATCGAGGAGCTCTCCTCATTATCCAAGCAACCAAACTTCGTCGAAGATGTAGAGGCGCATGCAGCAGGCTTACACTTGTCGAAGAAGCTCGAGTTAGTTCTTCAAAAGCCAGAGGATGCCGCTATCGAGCTCTGTTTCCACGTATTGCCATTTTCGCGCTGAAATCTTCTTGCATATATGCTTACCATTCGTCTAGCCAATCTTCGCAGCCACGGCACGAGTTGCAATCGACCTGAAGCTCTTCCATCTGATCGCAGGTGCAGAATCTCCCCTATCCGCCTCCGAACTCTCCAAAGCATCCGGCTGCTCCGAAACACTGCTCATACGCCTGTTACGCCCACTGTCGGCCTTGCACTTTGTCCGTGAAGTTGGCGAGAATACGTGGACGGCAACGCCGATCACAAACGCCATGTGCATTCCGCCCATTGAGGCTGCACACATCCATTTGTACGTGTTCTTTTGCTTCAACCCGATTCTCCGAGACAGAGTTTATCCAGCACGAGGGCAGAAGTGCTGCGGTACTCCAGCAAGCCAATCAGTGGCAAGCGTTGTTAAGCCTTGTGGTACATGATACATGGCTGTACTGACTTGCAATGGTAGCTGGGACCAAGGAACTACATCTGCAATCAAACTGCCCTCATTCTTGAAAGAGAATGGGTACCGCCAGCCCGAGGACCCGAGAAAAGGCTTATTCCAATACGCCTTCGGCACC
The DNA here is from genome assembly GCA_010015675.1 of Byssothecium circinans. Lineage (NCBI taxonomy): Eukaryota > Fungi > Ascomycota > Dothideomycetes > Pleosporales > Massarinaceae > Byssothecium > Byssothecium circinans. The sequence goes on along the minus strand of ML977069.1, from coordinate 32,511 downwards.
GATGAAGAAGCCTTCGAATACTGGGGCAAGATACCAAATGTTCTCGACAATTTCAACACGTGCATGTCTGGGATACGTGGCTCACGACCAAGTTGGATCGAATGGTGGCCTGTGCAGGAACGACTGCTGAACGGTGTCGAAACGAGCAAACAAGGCTCTGAGGTTTTGTTGGTCGATGTCGCAGGAGGTCGCGGTCATGATGTGCAAGCGTTTGGGAGAAAGTTTAACAACACCAAGGGCACACTGGTCCTTCAAGATCTCCCTGCTGTTATCGACGATATCCAGCACCTTGATGAAGGTATCAGGAGAATGAAGTACGATTTTTTCACGCCACAGCCCATCAGAGGTTAGTTAGTATCCGCTTTCTGTATTGGTGGGAGACGACTGACCGTAAGCAAGGGGCGCGTGCGTATTTCTTCCACTTCATTATGCACGACTGGTCCGACGACGTGTGTATCCGGATCCTTTCTCACACCGCTGCGGCAATGAAGGCTGGCTACTCGAAACTCTTGTTGAACGAGTTCATTCTGCCAAACCAAGGTTGTCCATTATTCCCAGCAGGTTTCGATCTGCAGATGATGGCTATGCATGCAGCTCAGGAGAGAACTGAAACTCAGTGGAAGGAGTTGCTCAACAAAGCGGGATTGAAGGTGATCAGGTTCTGGATTCCTCCTGGTGGTGGTGAGGGCGTGATTGAAGCTGAAAGAGATTGATATCAGACCGACCTGATGATGGAAAGCAAATGCCATTCAGGCTGTCACGTAGCCGGGTCATTTTATATAGGCTACTGCAAATGCATTGTATTTCTAAATGATCGATGAATTGCGGGTTCCAAATGCCGTCCCAACTCCGTCCGCATGTGTTCCAAGCACATGGTTAGGCCAGGGAAAGGCGAAATGCACCGTTGATTTGATGTAGACAATAGGGACACAGCTTAGTTTTCCAATGCCTTTATGTTGTCAGTCTTTCCGGAGGAATATGATTCGCGTTTAGTCAAGGTCAATACCTCGTTAGCCCAGTGTTTCCCATCTCGAATGAGTCCGCATTCACGCAGATGCACAAGAAACGATGTCACGGTGAATCTGCGCCTGAAGTGCCAGGGTCGTTGATGGTGTGAACGCTTACATCTAATGCAATAGGACCCTGAGAGTAATTCCCGGGTACTACGGTTGAACGCTGGCGTTTGTACGACCGCCATGAAACGTACTGCATTTCCGGAGTGCCCATCGAAGGGATCGTCACTGCGACGACGTGGCGTGCGGTGGTGACCCCCAGATATTGCTTGAGATGCTCTTTCTTCAAACCTTTGTTGCCTCTGGGCTGCCTGATCCGTAGCATATCGTTGCATTGCGATGGTTGACCCATGGAATTTGATGCCTGCTTGCTGGGCTGATTCGAAATCGACCAAGCGTAGCCGTCCACGAATTCGCCTTTCATTAGGCGAGTATATCCCAGGGATACTTTTCATACGAGGTAGCGTGTCAAGAATTCGGCGGGTGATGCCAAATTTTCGTACGGCTAAACCATACGACACGGGAAGAAATGCCCTATTCTCGCAGAGGTAAAAAAAACAGACTCGTCTGCAGGTGAGCAGGAAAAGATAGCCGCCAAAATCTCCACAAAGTTCGCATTCCGACGTGCAGAATGTGCTAAAAAGAGTCTCGCAGGTTATCCATCGGCCGGTTTCAATGCTGAGAATTCCACGGATGACGTTAGGCGCATGCGTGACGATATCTCTCTGTACTGGGGTAAGTCGTCCACGACCTGCAAGGCTCTCGGATTTACTCTTCGAAAATTCATAAGAGAAGATATGTCTAGCTGTACCAAGACAGACTGGATAAGCTCGAGGGCCAATGCATCCAGTGTCCCGATGTCATATTGAGGTGCGATGGAAGCGTGATAGTTAGTAAGTGGGCACGCTAAGACCAAGTCGGTTCGTCGAGAGTGTTGTCTTTGAGGTTGAGCCGTGCATATGTGAGCGTCTCGAACTGGGCCACGCTGGGCTCGCTACTTTCTTGGCCGCTCATGTCATGTGGAACCTCGGAGCACGATACGAGACCACAAAATTGTGCGCAGCGATGTGTCAAGATCTCGGGAATGAATAATATTTCTTCAGATGACATACAGAGGTGCAGCTTTCTGTTGGATGCGGCCCCTTTGGAGCACAAAAAAGTGATGGACGAAAGTGAGAGAGCAACGAACGGAGCGAGCGGTAAACTAAGCGCGGTCCTATGCGCTAAACTGCGTTTATCACCGTCACGTGCTCAAGTGGAGTCTTGGGCACATCGTTGAGTTAGGAGGTAAGAAATTATAGAACATGAGTGCAATAATTTGCTAATGCTTTGCTAACTAATTTTCTCGGGTCTTTGTTGCCTCAGTTATAGAAGAGATGACAAATAACGCCGACCATGGTGGCTAGCTCGGCCTACCTAGATAATGATCAATACGAACACTAAGGTTTCAAACCCATAGGGAGATATTAGAACGGCCAATTACCGAAAGGATTATGCACAAGCTTCCACCATTCGTACTGGAGAGAAGAAAAGACAGCCACAAGCAGCAGTAAACATCATACTTCAGCCTCAACTTCTGAAATCCACTAACATAGAAGTGTTAGGAGCAACACTTGACCCCGACTAGCGACCTATGTCAGCACTCCGACTGCAAGAGGGGGTGGCTTTTGGACCTCAAGACCTCGGGAAGCCCGTCTGGACTGGATGCTTCAATAACAACTCCTGATTGACATCAAATTCGGCTTCGACCGAATCCAGCCGCTTAGTCTGGTTGCTGTTGAGAGATGGCACCTTGATAAAAATCTTCCTTAAACTAAATTGTTACACTATGCTATATCTAGGGCACCGTAAATACCTACAAGGCAATACCGAACTTTGTATGAGTTCCTAATCTTGAAAGGATTTTAGACTAGCGAAAGTAGTATCAGCGGGTAGGAATTGTTTCGATGGAGTCAAAGAGGGAAAAATGGTCAGAAAGAAATCAGAGCATTTCTAGGAATTAGGTAGCCTTCCAATGAAACCTCAACAGAGGTAGTAGTATGGAATTGACATCGTTCGACTTAATTCTAAAGATGCCAATGTCGCGAATTCTCGTAATCCACGCGAGAAGAACCGTACGGCCGTCAAGATAGATATTTAGCAGTCCATCCAGTAGCTACATTGCGTGCGTTACCCTCTTTCGGAACACTCCCCGGCAGCGCAGGTGGACTTCATTTCCACCCTATTTTGCCATAGTACAGTGCGTCCGACCCACCAATAGGATCCCATGTCAGCGCCTCAACAACGCAAATATTGAAAAACTGCATTGTCACTATGCAAGAACGCGCAATCAAAAGAATCATACCGTGACTTCGCTATGCGAAGTATTGCAGGGTAACGTTGCGTATGGGGCAAGTCAGCTATATTTGGGTTGAAGTACATACCATGGTATTTAAAGAGCGCGTCCAGGTACGATACAAACAAATACATTCTTTAAAGGGGCGAAACCTCAAGACGACAATCGTAAGCAAAAGGTTCGCGATGAAGTTCTCTCCGCTTTCCACTCTCCTCGCTTTCGGGCTCGCCCGCCACGCCTCTTCTTCGCCAACACCCGCACCTAGAGCCAATAATGCCGCACCGCTCAACTACTCCGCATTCGCCGATTGGCTGCAAGTCCAACCACCCACAACCGTCCCACCAAACATGGGCAGATATGCCTACGAAACGACCATAGACGGCGTCTGTCACGAATTCCTGACCGTCAACTGGAACTGCCTCTACAACATCACCGTCACCGGCCCAAACATGGCAGCTTCCCTGCGCAACTTCACGGCGGGTCCGACAGGTGGAAGGATACCGTATTTTGACGTGGAGACTGGGTATGACTGGCATGGAAATATGTGGGCGTATGTTTTGGAATGCAGCAATTGGTATCCGAAGAGCGCCTGTGGAATGGTTATTTGCTGCGATAAAAAGAACAACGCCGGGTTCTATTCAGATCCGAATTCCGAGTGCCCGCAGGGGACTGTGGAGGATTCGAGTTGTTCGACTACTGGGAACGCGAAGCTCTGATTCGGGTGGGGCGGAGATGCCACAATCCCATCAACCTTCCAATCGACAAATACAATGGCAGTTGGAATTGAATACTGGGTTCCAGGTTTCCTTCCAAACTATCATCCATCAGCCGACCCGTCCAACTTCTCATTAGACGCTACGTGTCAAGACTTACTGGCCTACCTGCAAGGTAATCAATTGGCGCTGCTTGCCACACGAGGGGTCGACTCATGTTCACTTCAGCTTGGTACCACTTGAAGTGCATCGTGAAGGATGACAGCATGAAAATAATAGCTTCACTGCGGGCATCCGGCACAACGTGAACTTTGTAGTGGTTAGTGAAGCACCAGCCACACTTCTCCACACGCCTCGCTAGTGCGTGTTCGAGCTATTCCCAGTGGCCCCTCTTTATATACTTGAACTATTACGTACGAAAGATGCACGACATAGCCCAAATTCCTTTCGTGAGAGCACTGAATAGTTGGCAAACGGACTTGCACGCTCAATGCTGTCATCAAAAATCATACCGCCCGGTCAAGCACCAGAGTTATAAACCCCATCAATACCACTCCAACTCAATGCCTGGCATTCAAAACTCGTCCTTGGACTGTTATAGCATGGATGAATACAAGGCGCTCAGGAACTCGGGAAAATTGGAGCCCCTAGAACACTACAGTCATGGAGGCTACCACCCCATCCACATCGGCGACAAGCTCCACAGCGCCCAATACACGATCGTCAACAAACTAGGTTGGGGTGGAAGCTCGACCGTATGGCTCGCGACCGATGCGCACGACAAGAACGCCTGCGTAGTCATCTCCATTTCGAAGGCAAGCATGGCAAAACACTGCCGTGAAGTGCTCATGCCCAAGATCGACTACCTCAGAGCTGGCGATGACGAGCATCCCGGGAAGAAACACATAATTTTTCCAAAAGAGTTCTTTATGCATGAAAGCTGCAATGGACGGCACTTCTGCCTGGTCATGGATTTTGAGGGTCAGGTCGTTTCGAGAGCGACAAATCGGGGTCAAGGCGCCGCGACACGGCCGCTTCCGTTGGCGCGAGCGAAGGAAGCAATTTTAGATCTGGGGGATGGTTTGAGGTACATGCATGATCTGGGCATGGCACATAATGGTCAGTAAACGCAGCGACCTCGACCAGTTAAGCTGAGCACAACACTGACCTGCTAGATATATACGGTGCTAACCTCTATCTCGGCCTGACGCCGAATATCCTGTGGACGGCCCGAACATTTGAGAAAATGTGCGGGCCGCCCAGAAAGGTCCCCATTTCCAGACACGCATTCATGGCATCGAACCAACACGTACCACGGTATCTGGTCACGGACGCTCTTACCTCTGAAATCGATGCCGAACTCTTCTCCGGCCCTCTCAAGATTGGTGATTTCGAGCTGGCGGTTTGCGCTGGAGATAGCGTCTCTCGGTTTGCTCAAGGGCCATGGATGTTACCAGAGCACAATACACCCCAACACATTGACACGGCGGGTGACATCTGGATGTTCGCATGCGCAATATATCAGTTCCTTTCCGGGTTCGATCTTATGGGCGAATACAATGACCCTTTGCCCAAAATAGTGAACCAGACTACCTCAGTCCTTGGGAAACCGCCAGAGTGGATAATCGAGTCGTGGAAGGAGAAGTACGGAAAGGGGAGTATACGAGTTTCTGAGACACCGACAAAGCCACTGTGGTCGTGCGTTCGCGAGATCCGTGATGGGAACATGAAAAGGGGTATGAAGGCTCGGAAACATGAGTTCTCCGACACACATATAGAGACGCTGACGGATTTGCTGTGTTTCATGTTACAGTTTGATCCGTCAGATCGACCAGATATTGGAGAAGTGTTGGCCCATCCAAGCATGGAATACTTCCGGGAGCAGTGTAAGCTAGCCCAGCCGTGAAAGGAGTGGGGATGTTCATGGTAAATCATAAGCAATAGTGAGTAGAAAAGTGAATCTGCAATACAAAATGTGAAGCTTTAAAGAGGACCTGTCTCATAAAAGAGCTTATATATTGTGGCAAAAGATTACGATAACCAAAATGCAAAACGCAGTGGAGGTATCCATCAAAATCCAGAAAAGAAATGCAATGCATAAAGGTGGGTAAAAAGGCATCTGGGCGGCTTAGCCTGTCAAAGCGTTATCCTCGTAATAGGACGAATTGGATACTGGGGGGGAAGGCGGTTGAGGGATGACAAGATTCTCGCGCTTACGTCCTGGCTCCATAAAGTCGTCCAGTTCGTCGCGCGTCCGTTTTCGTGTAGGAGATGCTGCCGGCAAACTCGCACCCATGATCTCGCTGGGCAAACACACTTCGTCCAGTCTTCTCTGCCTTGCGCGTTCTTTTTGCTTCTTCTTTACAATGTTTCTCCACTTCTTTATCACGTACGTAGCGAGTGCTGCACGATCGAAGGGTGTGAGGGTTGCGGATTTGATATTTACCCAGTCAACTCTCCGCAGGCCAATGGGAGCCTTTTTGTGCAAGGCCTTGGCAAGACTGCTAGTTAGGTATTCGATCTGGTCTCGGCCGAGTGAGTGAAGGTCGTTCCGTAATGCCAGTCGCAGTGTAAGATAACTGCGGGGTAGTTGTGGTAGCGTGGGTGACTGCTCTTCCAGTTTGTTTTTCGGTTTTAGCGGAGCGAGAAGAATATGGCGCTCCGTGTTTGGAAGCCGATACCATAGCGCTGAGGGAGTGTCGTGTCGTCGCTCGTCACGACAGATATGCTGATTGAGTTGGTGTGTAGAGATCGACTTCCCCTTATTCTCCTCGAGGAGGTGTTTCAGAGCATCCACAAGAGCTCGAGTGAAAGAATTTGCGCCCGAAGCCGTAGTCTGATCGATCGCACAGGCGCATAGCATTTCCATTACTCTGCTTTCCTCCCTCGCTGATTTTGCCAAGTTGCTTGCATAACATGTATCCAAGATGGTAAGGACGTCGCATTCGACATCATCCGCTTTCAGAAGCGCTTCAGCCTTGTTCCAGTTGCAGTATGCTTGAAGGCCTCGATCCGTGCTGCGCTTCAAATCAGCCACCAAGTCCAGTTGCTGAGTGTTGTCTCGAAAGGTCCCATGCCCCGTGTAGTATACGATCAACAGGTTGTTTGGCCCGTCATTCACATCGACGAATTCGGTCATGTGTCGGTTCAGCTGGTGTTGGGGCTTGCTGGCAAGGTCGAGCTCGACAATTTTGGTATCGTAGCGGAATCGTTCGCGGAAGACAGCCTCGAGTTCTTGGGCCTGGCATTTGTTAGAGGGACTGCCTGGCGAGGTTTCCTTGGGCTGTTTGCGTACTTCTTCCTTTGTCTTCAGCTCATCCAGCTCGTCTGCCCACCGTACGAGAAGAACGGAGACTTTTGCGTACCCATTCGGGAGGCCCATATCCCTCCGAATGGCTTCGTCGAACCACATGCGCATCTCCTTGGTGTGCTCCCCCTCGATGGCGTCCTCGAGGGTCGCATGGCTCCTCTCTGTGGGATTTGGGACCCCCGAAATACCATTCAGCTGCGCTGAGATGTCCTTGATCGAGTTGACGTGAATGTCCGCGTTGATGATTTTGTCTTCGTAGCCTTCTCCAGCTTGCTCTGTCATGTTGGCGTTCATCGTGTCGAGCAATCGCGGTGTAGCATGAAGGGAAAGATCGGTGGTAGGTTCACAGGAGAAGGTCGTCAAGGCTGCACAAAGGAGAATGAGCTGGAGGAGCTCGCAGAAGAGCCGCCCATGCCTCCTCCTGCGACCACCTCCAATATTCAGCCCCCATATTGGTGGACGGCGTGGTTCAGGCGCCGCATGTCAGACCTTCGCTAGACCCCGCCATGAGCCGCTGACTAACAAATGCCTCTCTGATATTTGGGGGCCAGAGAGGCTTTCCCAGGCAACACCTCGACCTAAAAATATCGACTCTGACGACGAGAGAGCATTTTCAAAGCAAACGTTTGGCGCGAAAGAGGCCTTCTGATTATGAAGCTGACGTCTTGACCGGTCCACACTCCGAAGGACGAGCGATGCCACAACGGGCGTTGCCGGTGAACCATTGTCGTGAACCGAACACCACGCTTGCGGCTGTGCAAGGATATGTGCGTCAGCCTCGTTGACAGTCGCCTTCTGAAAGGTTCCGCAGGAATCATCGGGAGGCCTGCAGTAGCAGATAGGGCGTTGTATATGATCAGTTCGACGGCCGTCCCCCAGCAATCTTCATATCCCACAAGGCTCTCCGTCCCATACATACACGGCTCGCCCTACTTTTCTCTACATTACATATCAGGAGTCCAATAATAATAAGATGGCAACGAACGATCCGCCGATTCAGCCCGTCCAGGATCAGAACAACGTAAGTTGCCTGCTTCGCACGAGGCCTTGCCACTCGGGCTGACGAATATTTATTGGTATTCAGATGGAGGAAGTGGAAGTGCGAAATGAAGATATTGTTTCGACAACAGAAGAGGAGAAAATACCGCCGCAAAAATCCGGTGTACGCATTAACCCGAACGCGCTGATGGTAAGCAATTCCTGTTCGACATTTCGCCACCCTCATACTCAAGGGCCATTTTCTGATTCCCTTGCAGCAAACGGGGAAGTATGAGAAGGGCGACATCGTGCACATGGCGATAGTTGAGCGAGGTGTTCGCACGAAAGGCACATTCACAGTTGCAAGGGCACGCTACAATTCATCGGGCGACTTTCACGAGTACCAACTCACCGACGACAAAAAGAAGGGCACTGGAGTCTGGGTCCGTGAGAAGGCGCTCAAGCTACAGGAGAAAGCGAAACGCTGAAGTGCGACATTCACTGTGGCGGTGCAAGTTTATGGCGCATGCGGATCTTTAGGCAGCCACAATTTGATTGGAATTGGGCGTTTCGGGGCTAGGCGATCGGTCGAGGCCGGTCAAGATGGGGCCTCAGGACACCACATTTTGACTCTTCACATACATAGACCGGTCACCCGCCACACTTTGACTCTTTGAATCCAAATTTACTTTGATATATCAATGTCGATCTAACGGTTCCTTACCTCCTCCGTCGGTCACCGAAAGTTTGTGGATTTCTTGTCGTTTTCTTTTCCAATCGTGCGCTGGTCGCGCTCAGCCTTTCCATCTCATGCCCCCCGCCCGTACAATGACTGGGGAAACCGTCCTCAACATGGACGACGAGAAGACGCCGCAATCCCCAGCTTCGCCTACGAGCACGGATGACACGCTAAGAGGCGATGCGATTATCCATATCCGGGAAGAGGACGAGGGTTCTGCTGCTCGCTCCAGCTCCGAGGACTCGCGCTCATCGGTGAATGATGCGCCTGCACAGCCCCGTAGGTGTTCCCATTCCAGACCCCAACCCAGCCACTCCTTTCAGACCCCAAATACGAAATCACTTCACTGTGGCAATTTGCCTTGAAGCCATCTGGAGTCCAATCACGATGACTCATCCGTTTGGGTCTCGGAGCATCGATGCACACAGCATGTGGAATGTGAGACCAACAAGCTGAGACGTACGCAGATGACGAGAAGAGACGACCAACTTTCCTGCGACGAGTCACAGGTTCTTTCAAGTCAGAGCCGGACCCACCGAGCGTCACTGAGACGAAAACGCGAAAACGTAAGCCAAAGCATTAACTAGACACCTCCAAAACACTGAACAATATCAGTGGAGAATACACCCAGTGGCTTCCCCCGCCTTGCCGCCTTCCAGAGCAGCGAAGCAAACTTCTCCCTCTACCGCTCATTCAGCTACCTGCATTCACGTATCCTTCTCGACCTCCAAGACGAGCTAAGGGAGCTAGAGAGAGAGCTCGATGATATCGACTGGGATGACTTTGAAGACAACCCTAATCGACTGAAGTCTCGTGAAACCGATGTTAATAAAGCGGCAACGGAAGGCGACGCTCGAAATCGCCGCGTCATCCTGCGTGAGATCAAAGATAAGTTGATGGAGTATGATGAAGTTTTGATCAAGGCGCGCAAATTGGAGTCGTTCGAAAAGCCCTCGGATCGCAACTACCGCAGCGTTCGTCGGTACTATCATAATGAAAAGCCTCTCATGGATGAGGAAATGGACTCTATTCGGAGCAAAGAGGATACTGTTTCATTAAGAACTGGCCGCGAGTGGGCGAAGTTTGATGGCGGTGTCGAAAATGTTATAAGCAAGTGCGACGACTGGTTGCAGAGGATCTTCAGGACGAAGGAGCCACCACTCCAGGTACTTTCCCACCTCAAAGCTTATCACCACGAGGTTCTAACAACGCAACAGCGCTACTTCCGCACCCCTGAACTCCGCGCAAAGACAACGAACAGCTTCATCACCTTTTACTCCTCTTCGCGCATCGACCAGCTCATTAACGTCTTCATCACCTTTGTAATCTTCATCCTGCTCGTCGTCCCCGTAATCACAATGTACAAGCTCACCTCCACCTCCAGCCACGTCGAGCTGTCCAACTCAAACAGCACCGCTACTATGGCTCCGGCTCCATCCTCTGATAAAAACACATTTAATGCGGTGGGTGTGTTAATTGTTTTTACGCTGTTGTTCAGTGCGGCGATGAGCCTACTGACGAGGGCGGCGAGGCATGAATTGTTTGCTGCCAGTGCGGCTTATTGTGCGATTTTGGTGGTTTTCATTGGGAATTTCACGGGCCCAGGGAATTAATGTTGGAGACGGTTACGTGCCAAAATTCTTGGTGGAGCTATCCCCATGCCAAACAGACGCAGGACTTTTGCGCTGGTAACGCATGGGAGAGCAACTCTATTTTCCATTCGGGTAACGATTCTAATGAACCATGACGATAACATTGGGCGCCTTCAACGCGTGATTTTGTAATTCTTCCGCCTGTCTAAAGTTTGTCTTATCAAGCACCGAGAGAATCTTCCCTATTTAGTATTCCCTACTTTCAGCTTCTGCGTGACCTTGCTCCACCTTGGCCCTCCAGTCATCCCCTCCAACCCTAATCCTAGCCAAGGCCACCGCCAACTGCAGCTTGTCCTTTGCCTTCGTGCCATTAACCCCCCAAACGTAGATCCAAGCGTCGCACGTCTTCCGCCACGCCTCCACTTGCCTCCGTTGTCGTTCCCACTCCACAAAGAAAATATGATCCGAGTAGCTCCGTTTCCTCACGTCGATATCGGTTCCTTCGAGTTTTTCCATCATTGTCTTGAATTCATTCATCGCATGGCAGGCTAACATGATTGCTCCCCTGCATGCGCCTTCCAAGTTATCGATCTCGGGCAAGCCAGCGGCGTTCGGTATGGCATTGATGTAACGATCCACCCTCCGCGACCCTTCGTTAAAGAGGATGTAGATGCTGCGTTCTTGGTCTACAAAGACTTGGAAGTCTTCGGGGGAAAAGGAATTGTGCCAATGCCATTCAGTTCTCTCGCATGGAAAGGGTATGTTGTGTGGACATGTCCAATTCATGATGAGAAGGTCCTGCTGATCGTAAACGGTCGGTTGATATGATCGGGTAATGTGCGCCGGAGTGGGTAAGTTTGGCTGTATCGTCCAAATCGTATCGATAGCTGCTGTAGAGGGTAAGACTTGCTGGCTGCTTGTTTACTGACTCACAGTGTTCTAGAGCTATTGTCATTAAATCTCGTCCGTGTCGTGCGAAGAATGAAGGCGGATGGTAGTGGTTCAGTGGTTTAGAACGCAAGAGCGTGCAGCGGTGGAGGAACCGTTTACGCCCGACCTACACTGAACAGAGACTGCCAAAGATTGCGATGCCATGTGTCAAAAGCATGGAGACCCTTTCCAAAATTTGATCTGGGAAGTCTCGACGAATACCTGCCTGGGTCTAGACTTTCTATCACTCGAGGATGGGAAGCGAGCACTTAATGATGAACACGGTAAAGGAGAGGAGATTCATGAGTTGGAACTAATATTTGTAACAGTTCAAGGGTAGGATTCATATTAGGGATGCAAGAACGACGTTTACATACAGAAAGGGTAGTCTTGCTGAGGGAAATGGAAGGTGCGCTCAACTACATCAATACCCAAACGCGTACACGCATGAGAAGCAATCTCTCGATGCTGCATCCATAGAAGCATACTAAATCGCCGCTTTGGTCCGATAAGTGATAACAGATCTCCTCCCACAGTATCTCTTAAGTAACTGTCACCTTCACCTGCCCAAAACAGCCTCCAGCTCACCTCACAACTTTTTCATCGCAACTACACAGAAGTAGCATTGGTAAGAGGCCCTTTCAGAGCATATATTTTGTAACTGCCCTTCAGGCAGATCGCTCTACGGAAGAGCTATTCGTTTTCAGATATCCCGCCACGATCTTGCGCTTCTCTTCAGCATCAAAGCAAGCCTCAACCCGTCGGCGCTCCTCCACCAGCAACTCACGCAGGCGCTTTTGCACGAAATCTTCTGTGAAAGGGATAGTGGAAGCATTGCTGATAACAGCCCTGGTAATGTCCCCAAATGTATTGTCGTCTGGCTCAAGTAGCCCGAGATATTCATTGACGCAAAGTTCCGCATGGCTGATCTGCACCATTAGCAAGTCGTGCGACTTTTGAGCTTCTTCCATGACCTGAGAGCGGACAAGAAGAGTTCTCATGGAGAGTTCTACCTTCTGCACGGTGCTATGGATGTTGGCACGATACGGTTCGTGCAGATACATGGCGAGATAGCGAATCAGTTATTTGTGCTGCAATTCCCATGTTTTAGCAATGTCACTTCGCCTAGCCTCTACAAACCAGGCCAACTCCTGCCGTAGTTGATCTACCGGAATAAGTCGAGTCTTCCAGTCGCGGACTATGGCAGTAGACTTTGCGGCTGTAGCGTTACTGTTTTGGCGGAGAAATTGCTCGCCCCTTTCCGCGGCTTCCGGGACCTGCAATGCATGCTGAAGCAGAGTATCCACGACTACATCGTCGACGATGGACTGCATCTCGGACTGTAGTGTTTCGACCTGGTTGAGGAATCACGGCAAATGATCTCGGCGGCTTCGAGGTTCGGAAGCGTCCATGCCCGTCCAATGTTGGTTATGGCCTTGGGGTAAGTCTGGTCGTTCATGTGCATGGCCTGCAGTTTTTTGTGTCGTTTAGTAAACTGTCCGGATGGCCGTGAGTATCTTGAGAGAAAACTTGCCGGATGCATTGAGATCTCGAAATGGATCTTGATCCTCTCCCGAACAAAACATTATGTTACATATGTTGCGAGTCTTTGGTTGTAGAGTGGGGAATTCTTTTAATAAATTGAGCGCGCGTTAAACGCCCTAGTGATTTTGGGCACCGTTGATGGTTGGCGTGATTGCACTGTGAGTAATCAGAGAGCTTAAATAGATCAGTGACGAAGGCGGGGTACACAGCGAGCGACGACGATTATGGTGACAACACGCAAAGTTTACATGGCTATATGGGACGGAAGGTCTGACAAATATGTCCACGTACAATGCGCAAAGAGTAAGAAGGGTCGCTGTACACGTCAGAAGTGTTACACGCCTTCAAAAGAAGATGGCACAGTTTGGGAAGAAGGCATAAGCATACAGGGTTCAAATATCAATATGTTATATTCTTGTCAGCGGCTTTGGTTTCCGTGCTTTAAAGTTAGTTTTCACGTCACTACTCCCACAGAAAAGAGAAACAAACTGAGCTTTAGCTACAAAAGCATATATAGGAAAGAGGTCTCAAATTGGCCCGCCAAGAGACTCGCCTCCCATAGGGCTCCTCAACTTTCTACCTACAAAGGACCAGCCGCATCATCCCCGTTATCTAAGGGTGGACTGCTGCCCCAAGCTTCCATACGGTCCGTCGCTTCCTTCAGCAGTATCACATAGTGCCGGGCGCAGGATTCCACAAAGTCCCGGCACTCACGATACCGAACCAAGACACTCTTTCGAAAGCGCCTTTCGCAGTAATAGCAGTCGACGTCCAGCCGCCGCTTATAAGTCCCGACAATGTCAGATAGAGTTTTCTTGTCAATGTTAAACTCTTCCGCCAGTCTTTGTACCGCAGAAAGAGCGGTATAAGTCTGTTCCACCAGATCGAAGAATGCGGACCGGGCCTCAGCGGGAGTTTGAGCGGCGTTGAAAGCATCTTCATATCCGTCAATCACCGTAACCATTTCAAGACTTTCGTGCATCTCACCTATTGGAAGCCAGGGCTTAACAAGCAGGTAGAGATCCAGTTCCGGTAGTTCAGGGGGGGCTCTGTGGGAACAGAAGCGTTCACGGTTTTCGTGCGCGCATTCCCGCAGGTCCTGCTCGAGGTATGTAATGGAATCATCCGAGCGCTCGAATTCTGTGAGCCAACGTCGCTGATCATCGACGAACTTCGTGAACAGCTCCTGCACGATCGCCTTGACTACATTCTTGAGCTCAGGGAGCTGCAGAGCCGCTGTTGCCAAACTGTCCACGTCGAGCTGGTTCACCATGGTACCCATCTCGTTGAACAGCGTCTTGATTTCGTCGATCATCTCACTGCAGACTATTGCTTGGGCCTCGAGTGCAGGAGCTGATTGCGCCTCGTCCAGCTTATAGTATTCCTGGTCGAGATTTCGGAGAATTTCAACCATCTTGTTTCTCCGACTGACGACTTCATCCCGAACGGGGTTTAGGAGGTCGGCGGAAATAGTAGTAAGGTCGTTGGAGGTCGATAGCGGTTTAGCTCGTTCGCAAGACATTATCGCAGTCTACTTACTTCTCGTTTCTTTAGGTTTGTAGTAAGTTATGTGTCTCTGTTAAATTGAGTTTCAAGTGTTAAATTGAGTTTCAGGCTACAACAGGTCATGACGGCTGGATTTATATAAAACAACGCCGCGGGTATGATTTGCTTTACAATGGCATTGTGAAGGGGGATTATGAGTATACAATATCGTCGTAATATGACCTCGTATATACACAGTGCGTCTGTAACTTCGGTAGAGGAATCGGAGACATTGTATCCAATCTGCTCAGAATTCGCAGAAGTCGTGCAATAACATAATAATAAGTCATGTCTATAATGACCAAAATTTGGCTCCAAGTGTGCTTACAGAGCCCAATGAAGTCAACCTTCCAAATTTCACCGTACCTTGAATAGGGTCAAACGTAAGGTTTACAGTAAAATGTCTCATGCATGCAGGTAAGACGTGTTTACCTACAAGGCACCATTAACAACGACTCTAAAACTACAGAATATAACGAGATTAAGGGCCGTTTCTATAAATGTATTGTATGCCTACGGATCAATCTGACTCTTTTTCCAATGAACTATAATGCTCATGTTCATCCCACATGCACTGGAACTTAATGTCCTCAGCCCTCTCCTTCTCCCTCCTAAAATACTCCGCAATCTCCTCCTTCCGTCTCTAAAAACACTCTCTAATCGATTTCCGATCTCCCTCCACCATACACCTCCTCTTCCGCTGCTCCGTACAATTCGCATAGGCATCCAGCACTCTCCCCACGACACCACGAATCTGCTCCTCCCTCACCAACATGCCGCGCGGCGTCACCTTAACCATCTCCACTAAAGCGTCAACGTTAGGGAACTGGTCAACGAGCTCCTGCATCTCTCCGAGCGTTTTTTCCAGCTTATCGAGATGCTCACAGAGTTCGATTGCGGCGCCTTCGAGAGCTGGCAGCGTTTTGGCGGCGATGAGGTTCCGTTTAGACGTGTGTTTCTTGGAGAGTGTGGAGCGGAGGTCGGCGTCGTAGGAGATGAAAGCGGTGTGGAGGGATTGGGCGAGTTCGTTGACGAAATCGGTGAGGCTGTTTGAGCAAGCGCTGGGGTTTGAGATTATGCAGGACATGGTGAATTTGGACGATTGTTGGATAAGGCTTGAGGTAAATCTGTGCGCACTGCGCGTTGGATAGAGGATAGTTTGTGGATCTTTCCTCGTGGGCGAGGTGGATAACATCTTAAAACGGCTGACATTATGAATACACAATGCTGATGAAGGGAGGATGTTAAGTCTTTATTCATCTCCACACAATGTGAATGGAATAACCAAAACAATGCAAAGCTATGTGGTAATCTCATAGAGAATTGCAAGAGCACCAGATGATGATGAGGAAGAGTCTGTGGGAGGCCATCTAACTAGCTGAATGAACAATTATAGTCAACAAATTTATCCTTCAACTCGAAATCCTCCATTTCATGCTCTCAACGTCAAAACAAAAAAATACCCTCTTACTCTACTTCCTCCTCCTCCTCCTCATCCGCAGTCCCCCTAAACTCGTCACTCTTCCACTCCACACACCTCCAAACATCCGCCCTCCTCTCATCCACCCCAAACCCCCTTCCCACAACCTCATACCATTCCCAAAACCACTGACACTCGGCCTCAACCAGGCCCCGAATCTGGTCCGCAGTAACCTTCTCCGTATATTTCTCCCTATCCACACACATCTGAGTCTGATTCCGATACAGTTTCACAAGTAAATCGACATCAACCTGCTCCAAGACATGTCTGAAGTCATCAAGTAGCGTCTCGGCCCGACTGATGCGTTCCAAACACTCCATCTCCGCGGCCTCAGCTTGTGGGAGTGAGGTGGAGGTGGCTAGGGTGGTGTAAGAGGTGGAAAAGTCACGCGCCGTGGCGTTGAAGAGGAAAATTTGTTTTTGAAGGTCCCGAACGACCCTGATGAGGAGGGTGGTGGAGAACTGTGAGAGACTGTTATAGGGTGTGGTTTGGTAAACGTCTTTGGCGCAAGACATGATGCACAAGGGCTTTCCCTCCGTCTTGTTATTGTCGAGAATAGTAATAAGAATCCAGTTGGAGATTTGGAGATTTTGATGGCAATAGCAAGTTGTGTTGCGGTACTGTAGAGGGAGGTGGTAGATGAACATTCCTTAGTCACAACGATCCACAATATATCTATAGACACACATTTTTACTGTATTGTGCAGAACCGGAGTGCCGTGTTTTGCACTGGCTACAGTGTACTGTACAGTGTGGATATCGGAAGCCCTTCGCGGTACTGTTTTGGTACAACGTCTTAACAGTGTAGGAAAACATATTGCCCAGCGTGGCACTCTACCATCTGAATACAAATTGGTGATGCTGGGTACTCCGTTGTCGGGAGATCATGTTCGATAAATTGATCAATGACGTGCATGCGCTGTTCAGCGAAGGGGTGAGTACCCTCATAATTTCACTGAACATGTGTCAGCACCGATTGTCGGGGGTCCTTCGGTTCCTTCCAGAACTCAACTCTGCACAAGCGATCGAACAACGAAACATACCTGCTGACTGCATATCGTACAACCGTAAGCGTACTTTCATTCAGGCGAAACAGATGGTGAGCAGCTCAGAAATGGATATATAGCGTATCTGCGTAGACATGTACAACATCTATGAGTCTAGAAGAGAAAACCAAGCCAGGACCACCTACACAGCCAATTCAAGCGCCCGAGGTCCGCTATTGCATCGGATTCCTTCACCTGAAGCAAAGAAGGGTAAAAGGTGGAAGCCAAACACCGCGGCCCGGATGTCGATCGCAACGAAGTCGCCTGAGAATCCCTGCTGTATAATCCCTGTCCGTGATCCACTTCCCAGCCTAACCTGCATAAAACAACATTTCTCTCCCCAACCCCGAGTTCGATAATCTCTACCATGAGCCCCGTCACCAATCGGGTACAAACATCCATGCGCATGCGAATGCAAAGTCCCCGAAGCGTAATTGCCAAATATGCGCGCAAAAAAAAGGAAAACAGCGTGCTATCTGACGTGTAGGGACAATGGGTAGTGACACGCCCAAAGCTGCGATCAGAAGAAAACTAGAGGATCGGCTTGCAGCTCGCTCAGACCTGGTAAAGAGTCGTGTATAACAGTGCAGAAGGCGTTGTGGTTTGCTGGTTGCTCGTCTTGATTATCCGATAGGGGTGTCAGCCGGACCTTCCTCACTAAACTCTTGGCCTCAGGACTGAGGTGTCGTATGAAGTCGAGAACGGGTAGGTAGTTGAAGGCATAGAAGTGGAAGAGGTTTTCTGAGTAGAGAATGGAAAGGCATTCGTGGTAGATGAGGCGGTTCGCGCGCAAGATGTCGAGGGTCAAGGTGTCGGGATGTGGGCGGCATTTCTTGTTCCACTTTTTGCTGATTGCGGTGGATTCGCAGTCGGTATAGAGCAGGAATCGCTTCGTTGACGACGGAAGAACATATCTGAAGATTTCGCGGCGTATCTCCGAGGGTATGCGCAATAATGGCGGATAGTTGTCCAGGGCAGTTATTGTCTCGGGAATGGAGAGCTGCTTCACGACTGATTGACGCGACCCCCCTCTTCTTTGTAGATAGATGTCACTGGATGCGGGATCCATAGGTGTGGGCGTGAGCTGTCGCGAAACTGAGTGCATGTTTCATCCATAAAGAACAGATGGCTTACCTTTTTCGAGGACGTCTTGGTCGGCATGTCTAGATATTTATAAATGGCAGACACGGATGCTACGGAAAGCAACTACAAGGCCAATGAGCGAGTTGTGGGAGCCTGGGCGACAGCAAGGTCACGAGACAAGGCGGAGGCGCAATATATCATTAGACAGCGGGCGAAGGAGGGTCGCGGACTGCAGACGAAGCGCTGACCGGACGGCGAAAGAGCATCAAGGATAGTGGGAAAGCGAGATTTGGGGCGAAGAATGGCACGGAAGCATGGTAGAAGGCTACTGGAAGGCTAGAAGCACGCTGGACGGCTCACGGCTCACGGCTCTAGGGTATCGGCGCGGAACAACTGGCCGGAGCTGGTCCGAGCGCGACCTCCAAATTTCTCGACGCGATTGGCGCCTGGCGGGGAGCATCGAGCTTCCCGGACACTGAAACAGCACGGAATCACGCCCTTTACGCCCTTTACAGCTTCACTCTATCTGTATCTTGCTGTTTCGGCGCACTTGGCAGTTTCTTCGATACCCAAAGCTTCACCATGTCGTTCGGCGGACAGACCCCGACGATTGTTGTGCTGCGAGAAGGTGCGACATCCGAGCTTGATATTGCTATGTAAACAAGGGCATATTAAGGATTGTACTGATAAAAATGCAGGCACCGACCAGTCGCAAGGCCGTGGTCAGGTACTCTCGAATATCGACGCCTGCCTCGCCGTCCAGTCAACGATAAAAGGCACCCTCGGCCCGTATGGCGGCGACCTGCTGATGGTGGACGAGAACGGCAGGCAGACAATCACCAATGATGGCGCCACCGTCATGAAGCTCCTCGACATTGTCCACCCGGCCGCCCGCATCCTCACCGACATTGCCCGCTCGCAAGACGCCGAAGTGGGCGACGGCACCACATCTGTGGTTGTGCTGGCCGGAGAGATACTGAAGGAGATCAAGGACTACGTGGAGCAGGGCGTCAGCAGCCAGACCATCATCAAGGGCCTGCGGAGAGCATCGCACCTCGCCGTCAACAAGGTCATGGAGATTGCAGTGGACACAGCCGAGGGCAGCCAGCGCGACACACTCCAGAAGCTGGCCGCGACGGCCATGAGCAGCAAGCTGATTCACCGCAACGCCGACTTCTTCACAAAGATGGTGGTGGACGCCGTGCTGTCGTTGGACCAAGAGGACATCAACGAGAGGCTCATCGGCGTCAAAAAGATTACCGGTGGCGCACTACAAGATTCGCTCTTCGTCAACGGTGTCGCCTTTAAGAAGACTTTCTCATACGCCGGGTTCGAGCAGCAGCCCAAGTCCTTCGCCAACCCCAAGATCGTCTGTCTGAACGTGGAATTGGAACTCAAGAGCGAGAAAGACAATGCCGAGGTGCGCGTGGAGCAGGTGTCGGAATATCAGGCGATTGTGGATGCGGAATGGCAGATCATCTTCAACAAAATGGAGGCCCTACACAAAACGGGCGCACAGGTTGTGCTCAGCAAGCTCCCCATTGGCGATCTAGCGACACAGTATTTTGCGGACCGCAACGTGTTCTGCGCTGGACGAGTTGCGACAGACGATCTGGACCGCGTGTGCCGAGCGACGGGCGCCAGTGTGCAATCCACCTGCTCAGACATCCAGCCGAAACATCTTGGAACCTGCGCAAAGTTCGAGGAGCGACAAATCGGCGGCGAACGATTCAACTTCTTCGAGGGCTGCCCAGAGGCGAAGACGTGCACGCTGGTGCTCCGTGGCGGTGCCGAGCAATTCATCGCCGAAGTCGAGCGAAGTCTTCACGACGCCATTATGATTGTCAAGCGTGCCATCAAGAACAGGAGCATCGTTGCAGGCGGTGGAGCATGCGAGATGGAAATCTCGGCCTATCTCCATGCCTATGCCGACAAGGACGTGCGCAACAAGCAACAACCCATCATCAAGGCATTTGCCAAAGCCCTAGAGGTAATACCCAGGCAACTGTGCGACAATGCCGGTATTGACGCGACCGACATCCTCAACCGCCTGCGAGTGGAACACAAGCGGGGCAACATCTGGGCGGGCGTCGACTTCATGCACGACAGCATCGCGAACAACATGGAGAAGTTCGTGTGGGAGCCTAGCCTGGTCAAGATCAATGCTCTGCAAGCTGCGACCGAGGCGGCGTGTTTGATATTGAGTGTGGACGAGACGATAAGTATGTTTTCCAGCTTCATATACCTGAGATTCAGTCGCTAATGCCCGTGCAGAGAACCAAGAGTCGGCCGGACCTCAAGCACCAAACAAGCAGCTGCCGCCGGGTGCGGCGCAGCGGGCGCTCGGTATGAGGGGGCGTGGACGAGGCATGCCTAGGCGGTAAAGTTGAATGCAGAGTTCATGTATACCACTATACCAACGCGTGCAGCGTCAGTGTCGACACAGCTCAGACAGCTCAGACATTTAATAAAAACATGAACACTTGTACGAAATCCAGCGTCATGATATGTGGGGTTTTGTTATTTGCGATTGCTACTAACTCGCTTCATATGGAAGATGTCGGTACACCAAAATCGAATGGCTTTAGTAACCCTTCTTTCACTAAGCTCTCTCCCATGCAAAATTAAACGCAGAAGCCCATTGCTAGATTCCCATATCCACCCGCTGCTCCCATGTTAATACGTCCACATCAGTTGTTTGGAAAGCCAGCCTTCAAGTTGTCGTACTGGGAGTCCGGGTATAAGAGCCAATTGGATTTGTGCTCCAACTGCGAGCCACCGGAGCCGCCAAGTGCATCCGCAACCTACATCTCGTAAGCGTCATCTCATCCGCCGCCAGCAAACCAAGTACTTACAGTCGCCACCAGACTCCCTTGGTCCTGTCTATCACCCGAAAGTTCCCACCACATGGCGCCGCCCAACCGATTATGCCTAATGTACTCTGCCTTCACCTTGGCCATATTCAAATTATCATAAGTAACCAACGTCCTCGAACTATTATCGTACGAGTAACTCGCTCCAGCTTCCACGTCAAAGTGCTCCTGCGCGCCGGGTCGAGGGAGGGCTTTGTAGTCCCAGACACCTTGTTCCCAGGAGCCTTCGCCGACGCCTTGGTAGGGTTTTCCGAGGCCGTCTGTGTTGTTGAATCCGCGGCCGTAGAGGGGCATTCCCATGACGAGCTTGGAGGCAGGGACGCCTTGCGTGAGGTAGACGTCGATGACGGATTTTGTGTTGAAGGGCGTGCAGGTAGGGCAGCTGGCGGAGTAGTAGAGGTTAGCTTGGTGGCCGGCTTGTTGGTCCCAGGAGCCGGAGTAGTCGTAGGCCTACTCGTTGTTAGCACTTCTTACTTACAAAATACCGAGGGAAGGAGAGAAGAAACGGGGAAAGTGAAATAGCTTACCATGAGATTAACAAAGTCAAGTACCTGAGCTATAGCTCCCAACGGCATATTCTTATAATTCTCCTCCCCCGCCGGCGCGGCAATCGAGAGTTCAAAATGCGGCCGCTGCCCCGCACTCTTCGCAGCAAGCTCATCAGCATACTTATCCATCGCAGCCCTAATCTCCTTCAACAATGCCAGCAATTGCTGGCCCTGTTCGGGATCCCTCGGATACTCCCAATCGATATCGATGCCGTCGAAGCCCACATCCTTGATCAGTTTCACACAGCTCTGCGCAAATTTCTTGCGGCCCTGGGGCGTCGCTGCGGGGGCGTCGAAATGCTTCTGCTCGTGCGCATACGTCCAGCCCCCGATCGATAAGAGGACTTTCAGATTGCGGTTCTGTTTCTTGAGGAGGTAGAGTTGCTTTAGGTTGCCGTAGAGGTTGTTGCCCACGTCGTTCCAGGAATCGCCTTCGTAGTGGATTTGCAGGTCCGACCAGGGGTCCGTGAGGATCACTTCGCCGTCGGGGCGGTTGTCGCCGAAGGCGTAGAGGATGTGGGTTAGTTTTGTGGCGGGGATCTCTTGGGGGAAGTATTTGCGGCCGTAGATGCCCTGGGCGGGGAATTAGTAACTGATTCAAGGTGGGAGTTTTTGGACAAGATGGCTTATGTACCCAGTTGACGAAGTAGGCCACGGATCGATAGCCTTCGGTTGCCATGATGGGTGGCTTGGCCTTTATTATAGTTGGTCGTGGTTTGGTGGATGGACTGATTTGTGGTGTAGGTGTGGGTTTCTATATACAAGTCAGCCATCTATCAATCATGGACGCGAGAATCTGTGAATAACAAGGAGCTACTTACGCTACCAACCGTTTTTGTAGTGTGCCTTAGAGTTGAAGTCACGCTAATCGTAGTTTTCGGTTTGCTGCCTGCGGGGGGTTTCGTGTTTCCACTCGTAGCAGAAGCCTCAGTCTCAGTCAGTAAAAGGCATGAAAGAAGTTCAGAAGGTATATAAAGCGTATGATCGGTTGATATGTGGGTAAAGCTGATGTGGGATAGCTGCGCCACAAACAGCCACATCGCTACGTCACCGCAACTAGGATACAATATTGCTACTCTTCACACCAGCCGAACAACGCCCAGCGCGTGAGGTCAGCGTTCGTGCTCCCAACCCTTGAAAACAGTCAAGGATTTTTGTCGTATCGATGTGGCGAGCAATCAGAGAGCTTTCCAAGGTTGGGCTGACGGGGGAGCTCATCCCATACGACATGACAGCTCGACAGCATGGCCCATGGCACCGCAGCGATCGGCATCTATGAGATGGATATCTCATGTTTCGCTCGGTAACTGGAGGCGATACTCGAAAGTCATTTCGACAAGCGAATCCACAGCTCTAGACTTCCTCCACAACAGAACGGAATCAACGCACCAGTATAGCCGTCAGCTTGTCAATCTGCTTCTGCAGATCCGCAATCTGACTTGCAGCTTTGAGACACCACGAACATTCTTTCGGCGGCTGCTGTGCGATTGCGACCGGGGCGAGAAGGAGCAGCCAGAAGACGAGGCTGAGAAAGTCACGTGCGCCCTGGTTCAAATCAGCCGAATGTCAAATACGCCTGTTCATCTCAACTCCCCGTCAACTTACTATCATCATAATGCGCAATGAAATCGAGATTCTTCTTGGAAAAATGGAGTGTCGGGTGCGCTCATTACATATGTATGAGTTTGCGTGTCGCGCGCTCCGGACTCACTCTGTTCCGAATGGAATGGACTGGAGGAGTCCTTGCTTCAACATGTCTTCAACAGCGATCTAGGGATTGCCTCTTGGGCCTTTCTTCCTCATGCTTCAAGATGCTCTGGACCGACCGCCAGGGAGATATTACACGTGCACTGTCATGTACGCGAGGAATGTCATCACAGCCTCCATTCCGACCATAGACGAGGTATCACCAGTCCCAATTTGACACCGGAAAGTGACCGGGATCTCATTGGAGCACCGTGAAACTATGCCAGTGTATGCCTCACAGCAAGTGTCAGCCGGGATGCGCCTCGCCTGTCAGCCTCGTGGAATATATACACGAGAATACCCGCAATAGAAGCTCATGAACTTCATAGTTACCCATCCTCCACGTCCTCGTTCGCCTCTAGTCAGGCCTCCGTGCCTCGTCGTACCTATTCCGAAGTTGTCGCAGGAGTTTTCGAACTTGTTCTACATGAGTCTCTACGCTCCACAACCGCACTTATCCGAAAGCTGGAATGGATCCACTCAGCGTAACCGCTGGCATTATTGCCATCCTTCAACTCGCGAACAAAGTCATCACAATTGGTTTGAGCTTACATGCAAGCCTTACAGTGAGGAAAGAGCTAGATCAAATCATCAATGAGGTCGACTCGCTTCGTGCGGTTCTCCAAAAGCTGGCGCGTCTTTCACAGACCGAGACGCAAAACAACAGCACCGCGATACTGTTGGTCGACCTCGATGACCACCGGGCTAGAGCCCTTTCGATTTGCAGGACGGAACTGGTCTCTCTCGAGGCCGAACTGGCTAAAGCCAAACTCTCTGGATCTCAATTCGGTCTCAGTAGCGTCAAGTTGATTGGCATCGGAAAGGAGATAAAGACGCGATTGGAAAGACTTTCGAGAGCTAAGCAGACTCTTCAATTGTCACTGGCATTGGATGATTACGAACTTTCTCTGCAGTCTCGTATGGACTCGCTGCACATCCGGTCGACTCTGGATGACGCTACAGATGAACGAGATCGCCGCTCCATCATCGACTGGTTGGGTCCACCGTTCCCAACATCTGCCTTCAACGACGCTCAACGACTTCGAAGTACTAATACAGGGACCTGGTTTCTAGACGGCAACCCCTATCGATGCTGGAAGCATTCGCCGCATTCAACGCTTTGGCTTAGCGGTATCCCCGGCTCCGGAAAAACAGTTTTATGCTCTTCAATCATCGTGGATTTGAATTCAATGTGCCGCTCTAGCCATAATGGACTGTTGTTGTATTTTTTCTTCGAGTTTACCAATCGCGACAAAGAACCCGTCGGCACATTCCTTCGGTCTGTATTATCACAAGCAGTGGTGCAGAGACGAGAAATACCTCCTTCAATCCAGGAACTCTTCGACCAGCATCACAACGGCTTCCAGCAACCAAATATCAGCATTCTACTTGCTACTCTGATGGAAATCTTGGAAAGCGAAAAAGAGATATATTTGGTCCTTGACGCCTTGGACGAATGCTCTGAAAGAGTTCAGTTGCTTGAGGCGGTAAAGGAAATCATCAGCCGGTCGCTGGATAATCTGCACATACTCGCTACCAGTCGTCCCGAGAAAGATATTGAAAATATCTTCACTCACATTCAAGCTCAACATATGCGTCTCGAAGGGTCTGCTGTAAGCAACGATATCGAGCAATACGTTCAGAACAAGCTGCTCAAAGAGCAATGGCTACATAAATGGCCACAAGGCG
Source organism: Byssothecium circinans (assembly GCA_010015675.1). NCBI lineage: Eukaryota > Fungi > Ascomycota > Dothideomycetes > Pleosporales > Massarinaceae > Byssothecium > Byssothecium circinans. Next base: position 7,346 of record ML977069.1, on the reverse strand, counting down.
TCCAAGACGAGATCGTATCTGGGATTGTTGCTAAAGCAGGAGATATGTTCCGTCTGGCTGACATGCAACTCAACGGACTCAAGAAATGCGGCACGCTCAAACTTCTCCGAGCCGCGTTGCGCACCCTACCGACATCTCTCGATGAAACTTACTCTCGAATACTCGACAGCATTGAGCCCGAACATGTCGAGGCCGCTGTGAGGATTCTTCAATGGCTTTGCTTCTCTTTTGCGCCTCTTACCTTGAGCGAACTTGCAGAAGGTCTAGCAGTCGATCTTCACGAAAACGAGTACGTACTCCCAGAACGCAGATAGTTGAATCGGCCATCTGTTCGATGGCCTCAGTCAATACATCAGTGGACCAGGACCGCTTTGTATCAATTTCGCTGACTTTTTATCTTGCCATTCAGGTACGATGAAACTCAACAACTACAAGACCTCGAAGACATCTTGTCGATATGCGGAAGCCTAGTAGTACGAGCCAGAAACTCGGCCAGCACTGTCAAACTTTCGCACTATTCCGTGAAAGAATATTTAATTTCCAACCGGATCCTACGCAGCAAAAATGAATATTTTCACATCGACGTCGCAAGCGCAGAGCTATGTATCGCAAAAACGTGCCTCATTTACCTACGAAGTCGGTCTGCTCCATCACGATCGCGATGCGATTCAGAATCACGCCCCGCCTCTTTAACACAATACGCCATAGACCATTGGCCTGAGCACTTTCATCGATCTGGTCAAAATAAAACACTTCAACCGCTCGCAGAGCAGTTGTTGTTCAACGAAGAGGTCCGGTTCCTCGAATGGGCGCGGATTTATTGCGTATCTGAGGGAGGGAACTACACTGAAACCCTCAAGCAGCACGACCTAAATGCGATTTTATACTACGTTGCCTGGGTGGGCTCCCCAAGCCTCATGGAGGCTACGCTCAAGCGAGGAGCAGAAATCAATGTTGATGCAGGAGCGTTCGGAACCGCATTAAATGTATCGGCGTGTCTGGGGAGTATTGAATGTCTTCAACTACTCCTTGCATGGGGCGCGGACATCAACTACCAGGCTGGAATCGGGTGCTTCGCTTTGAGGGCTGCTGCTGGACATGGCTCCGTCGAGTCGGTTCGATTCCTTCTTTCCCACGGAGCCGATGTCAACATGCGTCATAAGGATCATTTAGATTCTCTTCATGCTGCCATATGCGCTCACAGGAACCGGGACAGGACCGTTGGGCTTCTACTCGAGGCAGGTGCTGATGTGCGCGCTTCAAAACCCGACAATCAACCAATGGAAGTCTCTCCACTCTGTGCTCTTGCGGTTATGGATGGAGCTGTCCATCTTGCAAGGCTTCTTCTTGATCGGGGCGCAGAAGCCAATAGAGCAGGCTGCTTGCAAGTCAGTATTTTTCCTGTCTTGATCACCTGACGATTTTGTGGCTAACTGTTTTCACATTTCGACTTAGGAGGCCCTTCGCTTCGGGCACATTGATCTAGCAAACCTGTTACTCGAGAGAGGAGCGGATGTCAATGGCGACGACCTTTATGGCCGTCCAGTCATGGACGCAGCAATGAATCAGGTTGCAGTTCTTTCCCTCCTCGTCGAACGCTGGAATGCCGACTACCTTTGGACTGACTCCGCAGGAAGAAGCGTACTACACTTAGCTGCGCAGGATGGTACTTTTGACACGGTGGAATACCTACTCGGTCTGGGAATGAGTATTGACCAAACAGATGCGAGAGGTTGGACCGCAATTCACTACGCTGCAGATGCCGGCGCAGCTGACAAGCTTAAATTACTACTTTCCAGGCAGAGCACCAAAATTTCGAATCTACCAATCGCAATGGCAACAACAACATGGACACCACTACATCTAGCGTGTCGAAGGAACGAGTCCGAGGCCCTCGACCTTCTACTTCAAGCTGGCTTTAAGCCCACTACCGTTGCAACGAAGGATCCGCCATGGGAATGGAGCCTGTACGACATTGCCCTTGTCCATCGCAACTATAGACTCATCTCGGAAAATTTGGACCCAATACATCCACTGCTAATCCAAGAACGAGCATCCGCCCAACGTCCGCTAATGCCTCTGAGCGATAGAAAGGAATGTGACGGATGCTTTCCAAAGCCAGGCGCGTCTCACCTTATCTTTGGGCCTGTGTTCCATTGCGACGAATGTCTAGATTTCGATTACTGCTTCATGTGTAGGATGACCGCCGATCAGATGCATCCGCACTCTTCGTGGTCTATTCTCCAGGAACAAGATCTTTAGGCAAACTTGGAAGAATGTGCGCAAGCCGATGAATCATCTGGACTGTTGGAAAGGGAAGCGTTTTGGGGCTCTAACCTGAACTATTAAGATCGATTGCAGTGGTAATAGTGTGTGGGTGGAGCTGACATAGACAAGCTTATCTCGTTCGTATACAACGCCAAACCGCTTTCCAAATGCCCTCCTGCCAAAAGCAGAAATTATGCACCAGAGCATGAGAAAGAGAGAGACACTACAAACAGACAGCGGCCTATGCAAAGTTCACATCTGTAGGCGCAGACCTCACCTCCTCTTTCGCCTTCCCTCGCCATTCCTCTTCCACCACTCCAACCTCTCTCCGACTCTCAACCAGCGCTTTTATAAGCGCAATCGCCACCTCCCTCCCCGTTTCCAATTTCTCCTCGCTATCACTCAAATCCGGAACGTGCAGAAAAACGACAGGCTTCTCATCTTTCTTGATGGAGTAGTAGTGCGCCAGCGAATTGTAGTAAATAAACCCACACATGAAGTTCCCCGCATCTTTACTAATCCGTACATCAGGCACCTCCGCATCCTTTGGCACTGAATCCGCGTCCCCATAGCCAAGCGCGCGCCGCCATCTCCTCAGCACATCCTTGGTATTGAAGCTCGTTAGTAATCTATTCGGATACTCCCCCTCAGGCCATTTCTCCAGTCCCAAAGAATCCGGATACCGTTCCCCATCGACATCTGTCAGTGATCCGTAGCCCCGCGCATGCGAGCCTTCTTCGAGCGTATAAAAAGGTCGACCGGCGGCAAGGCCGATGTGTAAAATGATGTCCGGTTTGGGGTAGATTGGGCTGGAAGGTGGGAGCAGGGTGGGAGCGAGGGCGATGACGGGTCTGTAGGCGACGCGGATGGGTTCGTGGTGCACGTAGATGCGTATTGGAGTGGGGTTCGAAAGGGAGGCGGGAATGAGAGCGGGGAGGTGCGAGGCGATTTCCCACGAGGAGTTTATGGGGACTTGGCCGAGGAAGGGCTGGTGTGGTGTGTTAGATGTAGTATGATAGATGGATTGAGGAATGTAAGGCTTGAACAACACAAAATAGGGAAAACACCTGGGCACGATCGAGTACACGTGACTTCCGTTTCACACATCAAGTGATGTGGTATCCATTCACTCTCAACTTTTCCCGGATGGTAAACCGACACGTCAAAATATGAAAAAGAAAAGGAAAAAATTTAAAGAAAGCAAAAACAACAGTGTAAAAGGGTCTTTCATACTCCAAAGCCAGTCACCAATACCGTAACAGGATCATCCCCCTTCTCTGGCGGAGGTTGACGAGCTGTCGTCGACCAAGCTCGCGGCATCGGGCTAGTGAGCTACCATGTCATGAGGTACAAAGGACGTAACGGTACAAATACTCTTACAGGATCCCTATTTCCTGAGTCAGCAGCGGCTTTTGATAGGTCTTGCATCGGCATCGAGTGTGTGACACCACTGGCGGTGCCTGGGTGAGGTATTGAGCATGACGTCGTTTGGTCCACTCAACCACAACCATTATTGGTGCTTCGACTGCGTGCTATCTGCGGGACGGGGTCTTGTTGGGCAATTTCTAGGATCATTGAGGGCTGCCGTACCTATGGCGTGAGGATGATATATACAAAGAAACCACCACAGTAATACTGCGGTACGTGGGGGGTCTCAAAAAGAGTGGCACGAGTAGAATCGTGGCGCGGAGTGCAGGTGCAGATGGATTAGGCCTGATTAGGAGCTGACCTCGGCTTTTCGCTAAAACGGGCTATTTCCGGCTCTCGTGACGTAGACTTCGTTCCGAAGTCTTTTCCGAATCCCCGCATCGCATCCAATTGCCGACATTGCTTGTATGAGCTCCACTCTGAGAATTTGTTGACTGTCAGGGCTGGTGGACGGGTGATTCATGCTAGAAACTGTGCTTTGTACGCGTGTCGTACGTCAGAGTGAGTGTTTTTCTCTGAAGGGTTGCCAATTGCAACTTGAACAACTTGAGATGACTTCTCAGTCGGGAGAAAAGAAAGAGCTGATAGGCTTCACAGATACACCTTGAACCTCCATTCAAGGCCCTATCTTCCTCTCTATAGGCTACCATGGCCTCCCCCAAGCCCTTCAACGTCGCCATCATTGGCGGCGGCATCTCGGGCCTGACCCTCGCCACCGGCCTCCTCCAGCACAACATCCCGCTCACCATTTACGAAGCGGCACCCTCTTTCAGCGAGATCGGCGCCGGTGTAGCTTTCGGACCCAATGCCGCGCTAGCCATGAAGCTCCTCTCCCCGAAGATATACGCCGCGTTTGAAAAATGCAAGACAGCGAACCAGTGGGAGAGTAAGTCGGACTCGTGGTTCACTGTGCGGGTGGGCGACGCGCGCAAAGCGGACAAGGATGGCTTCGTGCGGGATTGTAAGAAGGTCGGGGATGCGTTGTTTGATATGAAGTTTGGGAATGACAGAGGACGGGGTGGGGTGTATCGGGCGCACTTTTTGGACGAGCTGGTCAAGGAGATACCGGACGGAGTGGCCAAGTTTGGGAAGAAGTTGACCGATATATCATTGGCTGATGACAAGTCGGGAGATATGATCTGTCACTTTGCGGATGGCACGCAGGCGAGACATAATGCCGTTATTGGGTGTGATGGCATCAAGTCGGCGTCGAGAGAATGGATGTTCGGCAAAGATGATCCAGTGACGCACCCCGTATTTTCGGGCAAGTACGCGTACAGAGGTTTGATACCGATGGATCAAGCAATCGAAACGCTGGGTGAAGAGGTCGCGAAAAACTCGCAGATGTTCTTTGGGTATGGCGGGCATGTCTTGACCTTTCCTATCGAGAAGGGCAGGACGATGAACGGTCAGTTGTTCCTGTTTTAACTCCACAAAGATTCCTCTAACAGCTGCAGTCGTCGCATTCAGCTCGTGCAAAGAGTGGAAAGACGAGAAATGGGTCGTCACAACCACAAAAGAAGAAATGAACGCCGAATACGCCGCTTGGGGTCCGCACGTCCAAAAGATCGTCCACGCCATGCAGAAACCCGATATATGGGCACTTTTCTACCACCTCCCGTGCTCAACCTACTATAAAGGGCGCGTCTGTCTTCTCGGCGACGCCGCGCACGCTACAACGCCGCATCAAGGGGCTGGCGCAGGCATGTGCATGGAAGACGCGCTCATCATGTCGATATTGTTGAAGGAAGTGAAGGGCGTGGATGACTTCGAAAGAGCGTTCAAGGCTTTCGACGAGGTGAGAAGACCGCGGACTCAGAAGAACGTGATTACGAGTAAGGAGGCGGGGATGTTGTATGATTTCGAAGGCAGGGGGATTGGTGATGATTTAGAGAAGCTTGAACCAGAGTTTAGGGGAAGGATGAGGTGGCTATGGGATGTTGATCTAGATGAGGAGATTGAAAGGGCGAGGAAAATATACTTTGGTGCCACGTCGAAGATATGACGTATCGGCCTCGTTCGCTTTTACACTCATACCATCCCAACCTCTACACTTCACTGCTACATCGTCGCTGACATACTACTCAGCTTCCTACTGAATCTATCGAAGAGGCTTCCCCTGTTACCAAAAGCTCGCTTTATCCTATTAAAGGTCACTCTGATTACGCTCTTTGTTCGCCGAACCCACACAATGCAATGTCTGACTCTCTTTCACACTTCCTTCAGGCAACAACAAACGCCCAATCCCGCTATCTACACAATGCACAGCCCACTACATAACCATTTCTTTTCCCACACCTCTTTCCGCCAGACATCATCCACACACAACACACACTCCGCATCCCGCAACCCCAGCTCGACCACCCCGCGCACTTCCCACCACGCCCACGCCCCTACCACCCCCAAGTGCGCCGCGTGGCCGAGCACTCTTCCTTCACTACCTAATACCACCACACAATGGCCACCGACGCCTACTACGACGCCCTCTCCTGCAACGACATCCTCCACACCATCCACACAGCCCTCAACTCCCGCATCATCCCCTTCGACACCGCCGTCTCAGGCTACAGACGCACCTTCGAGCGCATCTCAGCAGTAACATCCATCCCAGACGCCGAGGCCCTTGGAATCGAATGTCACCTCCTTCTCGACAAGATCGCTGCTCTGCTAGCGGAGCACAAGGCGCTGCTCGAGGCCCTCAACGTGACCGCGCTGTCGAATGTGCTCGGTCGAGCTCTTGGCGTAGATGAGATGGTAGCGATGCGCGTGGTCGAAGAGCAGCTGGAGGGGTTGTGGGAGGGGTATTGGGATGCGTTTTTTCGGAGCTGTGTTGGGGAGCGGAGGGAGGATGTTGATTCCGAGGTTGAGTTTATTTCTATGAAGATCGCGGGTCGGACTTCGACTATCGAGGGGGAGGAGAAGAAGAAGAAGGGGGCACAGGTGCAGAAGGCGGTGGAGAGGGATGGGGCTTTTGAGGATGGAGCGCTTAGGAGGGTGGAGCGTTTGGGGGAGGTTGGGGAGGCTGACGCGGGCGTCGGGCCGTTTCGTATTGGGATTGCTAGTGATGCGTGAGATGGGTGAGGGAGGGAGGGAGAGAGAGGCTTGGATAAGCTTTTTTTATAATCCGTTCATGGTGTTTTGGGTGTTTGTTTGTAGCATTTGCATCATTGGCGTAAGGCATGGATAGGTCGCATAGTAGAAATTCAGCATATCTTCAACAACAGTTGCTCATAATTGTACGTATGGCTGCGGAAGAACCATTTGACTCACCCATTGAGTGTTAGTAGGCTAACACCGGCTGACTCGGGTTTCAGATGAAAGCGCCCCGACCGAGTGTGGCGTGGGCACAAACTGTAACTGTGCCACACGCTCATGATACTCCCTCACAACCAATCCTAATGATGGTCAGGGTTTTGTGAATTTGTGCCGAGCGTCTAATATTTGTGCTCCACGGATAACCCTGACCAACGAACCATAAGCACTGGGGTAGACGATTCTCTGTATACGCCGCAGCGCCTACGACGGAGCGCCTACGACGGAAGCCCAAATCTTTAGTAACGTCCGTCCCTGGGTCGCGCAAAACCCACCGTGCCGCAAAATATGAGGGGTACTTTGACTTCGAGCGGCTATACCTCTGCGCACACGTCGAG
>ML977068.1:0-35229 GCA_010015675.1 Byssothecium circinans | reverse complement strand
GAGCTGCAAGCAAAAGAACTAGAAATATGCTTAAAGGTGCTTGGGAAGGAGCATCCAGACACGCTGGCCAGCATGGCCAACCTGGCATCGACGTTTTGGAGTCAAAGTCGGTTAACGGAGGCTGAAAACCTAGAGGTGCGGGTGATGGAGACAAGGAAGAGAGTGCTTGGCGATGAACATCCAGCTACCCTAACGGCCATGGGCAACCTCGCATTCACGCTCAAATCGCAGAGCCGCAACCAGGAAGCCTTGATACTTCTGCAAACATGTGTTCGGATGCGGACACAAGTCCTTGGCGGCCAGCATCCTGATACAGAGACGTCGCTTGAAACTTTGGCTGAATGGCAAACGGAGAGTATAGAGTTAGAACATTGATGCTGCTTTAAATGTACGGTACTAAGCTAGTGCAAATGTAGAAGAGGTATAGCTGGGTGTAAGCACGACTATGCGTGGCGATACGGTAACATAAATGATGTGGCACCAAACATTGCCACGGTGTGCAGGGGGGGCGGCCGACCCGCACTGGCCACAGGGTTGTAAGGTGGCGAATTCTGTATGGTGTTTTCAGAGAGTTGAGTTGGTTAACTAGAGGCATGGTCAAGGTTGAGTGGGGATCGTAAGGCTGCGGGGCTGAGGTTAGCCCACCCGCCAAGACTCCGCACAGCCACAGGCCTAGCAGTCATAAATTACACCACAATGATTATGTAGGTGCGGGGTCGTTTTGCACTAGCCGAAATCGGTAGTTGGTTTGATCGGAAGTACTGACTAGGGTAGCGGCCTTGCATGAATTTGTGCGTGATAGCAGGCACAAGGCTGATGAGAACTTCTCAGCATCATAGCGAGGTTCTAAGGCTCAATAAGACCATTCATGAGTATTACGGAGTGGTAAGAGCTTAATGGTGGTGCTATAGGGAAGGAACTCTGTCACGCTATAGAAGGAGGCTCTCTGCAAATCAGGCGTGAATGCGATGATGCAAACGTAATTTACAGGTGAGAGGCGCCCTAGATCTTCAAAAATAGCTACAGTACATTATTTATACATAATTTTAGTGAAACTCGACGTGTGCGCAGAGGTATAGCCGCTCGAAGTCAAAGTACCCCTCATATTTTGCGGCACGGTGGGTTTTGCGCGACCCAGGGACGGACGTTACTAAAGATTTGGGCTTCCGTCGTAGGCGCTCCGTCGTAGGCGCTGCGGCGTATACAGAGAATCGTCTACCCCAGTGCTTATGGTTCGTTGGTCAGGGTTATCCGTGGAGCACAAATATTAGACGCTCGGCACAAATTCACAAAACCCTGACCATCATTAGGATTGGTTGTGAGGGAGTATCATGAGCGTGTGGCACAGTTACAGTTTGTGCCCACGCCACACTCGGTCGGGGCGCTTTCATCTGAAACCCGAGTCAGCCGGTGTTAGCCTACTAACACTCAATGGGTGAGTCAAATGGTTCTTCCGCAGCCATACGTACAATTATGAGCAACTGTTGTTGAAGATATGCTGAATTTCTACTATGCGACCTATCCATGCCTTACGCCAATGATGCAAATGCTACAAACAAACACCCAAAACACCATGAACGGATTATAAAAAAAGCTTATCCAAGCCTCTCTCTCCCTCCCTCCCTCACCCATCTCACGCATCACTAGCAATCCCAATACGAAACGGCCCGACGCCCGCGTCAGCCTCCCCAACCTCCCCCAAACGCTCCACCCTCCTAAGCGCTCCATCCTCAAAAGCCCCATCCCTCTCCACCGCCTTCTGCACCTGTGCCCCCTTCTTCTTCTTCTCCTCCCCCTCGATAGTCGAAGTCCGACCCGCGATCTTCATAGAAATAAACTCAACCTCGGAATCAACATCCTCCCTCCGCTCCCCAACACAGCTCCGAAAAAACGCATCCCAATACCCCTCCCACAACCCCTCCAGCTGCTCTTCGACCACGCGCATCGCTACCATCTCATCTACGCCAAGAGCTCGACCGAGCACATTCGACAGCGCGGTCACGTTGAGGGCCTCGAGCAGCGCCTTGTGCTCCGCTAGCAGAGCAGCGATCTTGTCGAGAAGGAGGTGACATTCGATTCCAAGGGCCTCGGCGTCTGGGATGGATGTTACTGCTGAGATGCGCTCGAAGGTGCGTCTGTAGCCTGAGACGGCGGTGTCGAAGGGGATGATGCGGGAGTTGAGGGCTGTGTGGATGGTGTGGAGGATGTCGTTGCAGGAGAGGGCGTCGTAGTAGGCGTCGGTGGCCATTGTGTGGTGGTATTAGGTAGTGAAGGAAGAGTGCTCGGCCACGCGGCGCACTTGGGGGTGGTAGGGGCGTGGGCGTGGTGGGAAGTGCGCGGGGTGGTCGAGCTGGGGTTGCGGGATGCGGAGTGTGTGTTGTGTGTGGATGATGTCTGGCGGAAAGAGGTGTGGGAAAAGAAATGGTTATGTAGTGGGCTGTGCATTGTGTAGATAGCGGGATTGGGCGTTTGTTGTTGCCTGAAGGAAGTGTGAAAGAGAGTCAGACATTGCATTGTGTGGGTTCGGCGAACAAAGAGCGTAATCAGAGTGACCTTTAATAGGATAAAGCGAGCTTTTGGTAACAGGGGAAGCCTCTTCGATAGATTCAGTAGGAAGCTGAGTAGTATGTCAGCGACGATGTAGCAGTGAAGTGTAGAGGTTGGGATGGTATGAGTGTAAAAGCGAACGAGGCCGATACGTCATATCTTCGACGTGGCACCAAAGTATATTTTCCTCGCCCTTTCAATCTCCTCATCTAGATCAACATCCCATAGCCACCTCATCCTTCCCCTAAACTCTGGTTCAAGCTTCTCTAAATCATCACCAATCCCCCTGCCTTCGAAATCATACAACATCCCCGCCTCCTTACTCGTAATCACGTTCTTCTGAGTCCGCGGTCTTCTCACCTCGTCGAAAGCCTTGAACGCTCTTTCGAAGTCATCCACGCCCTTCACTTCCTTCAACAATATCGACATGATGAGCGCGTCTTCCATGCACATGCCTGCGCCAGCCCCTTGATGCGGCGTTGTAGCGTGCGCGGCGTCGCCGAGAAGACAGACGCGCCCTTTATAGTAGGTTGAGCACGGGAGGTGGTAGAAAAGTGCCCATATATCGGGTTTCTGCATGGCGTGGACGATCTTTTGGACGTGCGGACCCCAAGCGGCGTATTCGGCGTTCATTTCTTCTTTTGTGGTTGTGACGACCCATTTCTCGTCTTTCCACTCTTTGCACGAGCTGAATGCGACGACTGCAGCTGTTAGAGGAATCTTTGTGGAGTTAAAACAGGAACAACTGACCGTTCATCGTCCTGCCCTTCTCGATAGGAAAGGTCAAGACATGCCCGCCATACCCAAAGAACATCTGCGAGTTTTTCGCGACCTCTTCACCCAGCGTTTCGATTGCTTGATCCATCGGTATCAAACCTCTGTACGCGTACTTGCCCGAAAATACGGGGTGCGTCACTGGATCATCTTTGCCGAACATCCATTCTCTCGACGCCGACTTGATGCCATCACACCCAATAACGGCATTATGTCTCGCCTGCGTGCCATCCGCAAAGTGACAGATCATATCTCCCGACTTGTCATCAGCCAATGATATATCGGTCAACTTCTTCCCAAACTTGGCCACTCCGTCCGGTATCTCCTTGACCAGCTCGTCCAAAAAGTGCGCCCGATACACCCCACCCCGTCCTCTGTCATTCCCAAACTTCATATCAAACAACGCATCCCCGACCTTCTTACAATCCCGCACGAAGCCATCCTTGTCCGCTTTGCGCGCGTCGCCCACCCGCACAGTGAACCACGAGTCCGACTTACTCTCCCACTGGTTCGCTGTCTTGCATTTTTCAAACGCGGCGTATATCTTCGGGGAGAGGAGCTTCATGGCTAGCGCGGCATTGGGTCCGAAAGCTACACCGGCGCCGATCTCGCTGAAAGAGGGTGCCGCTTCGTAAATGGTGAGCGGGATGTTGTGCTGGAGGAGGCCGGTGGCGAGGGTCAGGCCCGAGATGCCGCCGCCAATGATGGCGACGTTGAAGGGCTTGGGGGAGGCCATGGTAGCCTATAGAGAGGAAGATAGGGCCTTGAATGGAGGTTCAAGGTGTATCTGTGAAGCCTATCAGCTCTTTCTTTTCTCCCGACTGAGAAGTCATCTCAAGTTGTTCAAGTTGCAATTGGCAACCCTTCAGAGAAAAACACTCACTCTGACGTACGACACGCGTACAAAGCACAGTTTCTAGCATGAATCACCCGTCCACCAGCCCTGACAGTCAACAAATTCTCAGAGTGGAGCTCATACAAGCAATGTCGGCAATTGGATGCGATGCGGGGATTCGGAAAAGACTTCGGAACGAAGTCTACGTCACGAGAGCCGGAAATAGCCCGTTTTAGCGAAAAGCCGAGGTCAGCTCCTAATCAGGCCTAATCCATCTGCACCTGCACTCCGCGCCACGATTCTACTCGTGCCACTCTTTTTGAGACCCCCCACGTACCGCAGTATTACTGTGGTGGTTTCTTTGTATATATCATCCTCACGCCATAGGTACGGCAGCCCTCAATGATCCTAGAAATTGCCCAACAAGACCCCGTCCCGCAGATAGCACGCAGTCGAAGCACCAATAATGGTTGTGGTTGAGTGGACCAAACGACGTCATGCTCAATACCTCACCCAGGCACCGCCAGTGGTGTCACACACTCGATGCCGATGCAAGACCTATCAAAAGCCGCTGCTGACTCAGGAAATAGGGATCCTGTAAGAGTATTTGTACCGTTACGTCCTTTGTACCTCATGACATGGTAGCTCACTAGCCCGATGCCGCGAGCTTGGTCGACGACAGCTCGTCAACCTCCGCCAGAGAAGGGGGATGATCCTGTTACGGTATTGGTGACTGGCTTTGGAGTATGAAAGACCCTTTTACACTGTTGTTTTTGCTTTCTTTAAATTTTTTCCTTTTCTTTTTCATATTTTGACGTGTCGGTTTACCATCCGGGAAAAGTTGAGAGTGAATGGATACCACATCACTTGATGTGTGAAACGGAAGTCACGTGTACTCGATCGTGCCCAGGTGTTTTCCCTATTTTGTGTTGTTCAAGCCTTACATTCCTCAATCCATCTATCATACTACATCTAACACACCACACCAGCCCTTCCTCGGCCAAGTCCCCATAAACTCCTCGTGGGAAATCGCCTCGCACCTCCCCGCTCTCATTCCCGCCTCCCTTTCGAACCCCACTCCAATACGCATCTACGTGCACCACGAACCCATCCGCGTCGCCTACAGACCCGTCATCGCCCTCGCTCCCACCCTGCTCCCACCTTCCAGCCCAATCTACCCCAAACCGGACATCATTTTACACATCGGCCTTGCCGCCGGTCGACCTTTTTATACGCTCGAAGAAGGCTCGCATGCGCGGGGCTACGGATCACTGACAGATGTCGATGGGGAACGGTATCCGGATTCTTTGGGACTGGAGAAATGGCCTGAGGGGGAGTATCCGAATAGATTACTAACGAGCTTCAATACCAAGGATGTGCTGAGGAGATGGCGGCGCGCGCTTGGCTATGGGGACGCGGATTCAGTGCCAAAGGATGCGGAGGTGCCTGATGTACGGATTAGTAAAGATGCGGGGAACTTCATGTGTGGGTTTATTTACTACAATTCGCTGGCGCACTACTACTCCATCAAGAAAGATGAGAAGCCTGTCGTTTTTCTGCACGTTCCGGATTTGAGTGATAGCGAGGAGAAATTGGAAACGGGGAGGGAGGTGGCGATTGCGCTTATAAAAGCGCTGGTTGAGAGTCGGAGAGAGGTTGGAGTGGTGGAAGAGGAATGGCGAGGGAAGGCGAAAGAGGAGGTGAGGTCTGCGCCTACAGATGTGAACTTTGCATAGGCCGCTGTCTGTTTGTAGTGTCTCTCTCTTTCTCATGCTCTGGTGCATAATTTCTGCTTTTGGCAGGAGGGCATTTGGAAAGCGGTTTGGCGTTGTATACGAACGAGATAAGCTTGTCTATGTCAGCTCCACCCACACACTATTACCACTGCAATCGATCTTAATAGTTCAGGTTAGAGCCCCAAAACGCTTCCCTTTCCAACAGTCCAGATGATTCATCGGCTTGCGCACATTCTTCCAAGTTTGCCTAAAGATCTTGTTCCTGGAGAATAGACCACGAAGAGTGCGGATGCATCTGATCGGCGGTCATCCTACACATGAAGCAGTAATCGAAATCTAGACATTCGTCGCAATGGAACACAGGCCCAAAGATAAGGTGAGACGCGCCTGGCTTTGGAAAGCATCCGTCACATTCCTTTCTATCGCTCAGAGGCATTAGCGGACGTTGGGCGGATGCTCGTTCTTGGATTAGCAGTGGATGTATTGGGTCCAAATTTTCCGAGATGAGTCTATAGTTGCGATGGACAAGGGCAATGTCGTACAGGCTCCATTCCCATGGCGGATCCTTCGTTGCAACGGTAGTGGGCTTAAAGCCAGCTTGAAGTAGAAGGTCGAGGGCCTCGGACTCGTTCCTTCGACACGCTAGATGTAGTGGTGTCCATGTTGTTGTTGCCATTGCGATTGGTAGATTCGAAATTTTGGTGCTCTGCCTGGAAAGTAGTAATTTAAGCTTGTCAGCTGCGCCGGCATCTGCAGCGTAGTGAATTGCGGTCCAACCTCTCGCATCTGTTTGGTCAATACTCATTCCCAGACCGAGTAGGTATTCCACCGTGTCAAAAGTACCATCCTGCGCAGCTAAGTGTAGTACGCTTCTTCCTGCGGAGTCAGTCCAAAGGTAGTCGGCATTCCAGCGTTCGACGAGGAGGGAAAGAACTGCAACCTGATTCATTGCTGCGTCCATGACTGGACGGCCATAAAGGTCGTCGCCATTGACATCCGCTCCTCTCTCGAGTAACAGGTTTGCTAGATCAATGTGCCCGAAGCGAAGGGCCTCCTAAGTCGAAATGTGAAAACAGTTAGCCACAAAATCGTCAGGTGATCAAGACAGGAAAAATACTGACTTGCAAGCAGCCTGCTCTATTGGCTTCTGCGCCCCGATCAAGAAGAAGCCTTGCAAGATGGACAGCTCCATCCATAACCGCAAGAGCACAGAGTGGAGAGACTTCCATTGGTTGATTGTCGGGTTTTGAAGCGCGCACATCAGCACCTGCCTCGAGTAGAAGCCCAACGGTCCTGTCCCGGTTCCTGTGAGCGCATATGGCAGCATGAAGAGAATCTAAATGATCCTTATGACGCATGTTGACATCGGCTCCGTGGGAAAGAAGGAATCGAACCGACTCGACGGAGCCATGTCCAGCAGCAGCCCTCAAAGCGAAGCACCCGATTCCAGCCTGGTAGTTGATGTCCGCGCCCCATGCAAGGAGTAGTTGAAGACATTCAATACTCCCCAGACACGCCGATACATTTAATGCGGTTCCGAACGCTCCTGCATCAACATTGATTTCTGCTCCTCGCTTGAGCGTAGCCTCCATGAGGCTTGGGGAGCCCACCCAGGCAACGTAGTATAAAATCGCATTTAGGTCGTGCTGCTTGAGGGTTTCAGTGTAGTTCCCTCCCTCAGATACGCAATAAATCCGCGCCCATTCGAGGAACCGGACCTCTTCGTTGAACAACAACTGCTCTGCGAGCGGTTGAAGTGTTTTATTTTGACCAGATCGATGAAAGTGCTCAGGCCAATGGTCTATGGCGTATTGTGTTAAAGAGGCGGGGCGTGATTCTGAATCGCATCGCGATCGTGATGGAGCAGACCGACTTCGTAGGTAAATGAGGCACGTTTTTGCGATACATAGCTCTGCGCTTGCGACGTCGATGTGAAAATATTCATTTTTGCTGCGTAGGATCCGGTTGGAAATTAAATATTCTTTCACGGAATAGTGCGAAAGTTTGACAGTGCTGGCCGAGTTTCTGGCTCGTACTACTAGGCTTCCGCATATCGACAAGATGTCTTCGAGGTCTTGTAGTTGTTGAGTTTCATCGTACCTGAATGGCAAGATAAAAAGTCAGCGAAATTGATACAAAGCGGTCCTGGTCCACTGATGTATTGACTGAGGCCATCGAACAGATGGCCGATTCAACTATCTGCGTTCTGGGAGTACGTACTCGTTTTCGTGAAGATCGACTGCTAGACCTTCTGCAAGTTCGCTCAAGGTAAGAGGCGCAAAAGAGAAGCAAAGCCATTGAAGAATCCTCACAGCGGCCTCGACATGTTCGGGCTCAATGCTGTCGAGTATTCGAGAGTAAGTTTCATCGAGAGATGTCGGTAGGGTGCGCAACGCGGCTCGGAGAAGTTTGAGCGTGCCGCATTTCTTGAGTCCGTTGAGTTGCATGTCAGCCAGACGGAACATATCTCCTGCTTTAGCAACAATCCCAGATACGATCTCGTCTTGGACGCCTTGTGGCCATTTATGTAGCCATTGCTCTTTGAGCAGCTTGTTCTGAACGTATTGCTCGATATCGTTGCTTACAGCAGACCCTTCGAGACGCATATGTTGAGCTTGAATGTGAGTGAAGATATTTTCAATATCTTTCTCGGGACGACTGGTAGCGAGTATGTGCAGATTATCCAGCGACCGGCTGATGATTTCCTTTACCGCCTCAAGCAACTGAACTCTTTCAGAGCATTCGTCCAAGGCGTCAAGGACCAAATATATCTCTTTTTCGCTTTCCAAGATTTCCATCAGAGTAGCAAGTAGAATGCTGATATTTGGTTGCTGGAAGCCGTTGTGATGCTGGTCGAAGAGTTCCTGGATTGAAGGAGGTATTTCTCGTCTCTGCACCACTGCTTGTGATAATACAGACCGAAGGAATGTGCCGACGGGTTCTTTGTCGCGATTGGTAAACTCGAAGAAAAAATACAACAACAGTCCATTATGGCTAGAGCGGCACATTGAATTCAAATCCACGATGATTGAAGAGCATAAAACTGTTTTTCCGGAGCCGGGGATACCGCTAAGCCAAAGCGTTGAATGCGGCGAATGCTTCCAGCATCGATAGGGGTTGCCGTCTAGAAACCAGGTCCCTGTATTAGTACTTCGAAGTCGTTGAGCGTCGTTGAAGGCAGATGTTGGGAACGGTGGACCCAACCAGTCGATGATGGAGCGGCGATCTCGTTCATCTGTAGCGTCATCCAGAGTCGACCGGATGTGCAGCGAGTCCATACGAGACTGCAGAGAAAGTTCGTAATCATCCAATGCCAGTGACAATTGAAGAGTCTGCTTAGCTCTCGAAAGTCTTTCCAATCGCGTCTTTATCTCCTTTCCGATGCCAATCAACTTGACGCTACTGAGACCGAATTGAGATCCAGAGAGTTTGGCTTTAGCCAGTTCGGCCTCGAGAGAGACCAGTTCCGTCCTGCAAATCGAAAGGGCTCTAGCCCGGTGGTCATCGAGGTCGACCAACAGTATCGCGGTGCTGTTGTTTTGCGTCTCGGTCTGTGAAAGACGCGCCAGCTTTTGGAGAACCGCACGAAGCGAGTCGACCTCATTGATGATTTGATCTAGCTCTTTCCTCACTGTAAGGCTTGCATGTAAGCTCAAACCAATTGTGATGACTTTGTTCGCGAGTTGAAGGATGGCAATAATGCCAGCGGTTACGCTGAGTGGATCCATTCCAGCTTTCGGATAAGTGCGGTTGTGGAGCGTAGAGACTCATGTAGAACAAGTTCGAAAACTCCTGCGACAACTTCGGAATAGGTACGACGAGGCACGGAGGCCTGACTAGAGGCGAACGAGGACGTGGAGGATGGGTAACTATGAAGTTCATGAGCTTCTATTGCGGGTATTCTCGTGTATATATTCCACGAGGCTGACAGGCGAGGCGCATCCCGGCTGACACTTGCTGTGAGGCATACACTGGCATAGTTTCACGGTGCTCCAATGAGATCCCGGTCACTTTCCGGTGTCAAATTGGGACTGGTGATACCTCGTCTATGGTCGGAATGGAGGCTGTGATGACATTCCTCGCGTACATGACAGTGCACGTGTAATATCTCCCTGGCGGTCGGTCCAGAGCATCTTGAAGCATGAGGAAGAAAGGCCCAAGAGGCAATCCCTAGATCGCTGTTGAAGACATGTTGAAGCAAGGACTCCTCCAGTCCATTCCATTCGGAACAGAGTGAGTCCGGAGCGCGCGACACGCAAACTCATACATATGTAATGAGCGCACCCGACACTCCATTTTTCCAAGAAGAATCTCGATTTCATTGCGCATTATGATGATAGTAAGTTGACGGGGAGTTGAGATGAACAGGCGTATTTGACATTCGGCTGATTTGAACCAGGGCGCACGTGACTTTCTCAGCCTCGTCTTCTGGCTGCTCCTTCTCGCCCCGGTCGCAATCGCACAGCAGCCGCCGAAAGAATGTTCGTGGTGTCTCAAAGCTGCAAGTCAGATTGCGGATCTGCAGAAGCAGATTGACAAGCTGACGGCTATACTGGTGCGTTGATTCCGTTCTGTTGTGGAGGAAGTCTAGAGCTGTGGATTCGCTTGTCGAAATGACTTTCGAGTATCGCCTCCAGTTACCGAGCGAAACATGAGATATCCATCTCATAGATGCCGATCGCTGCGGTGCCATGGGCCATGCTGTCGAGCTGTCATGTCGTATGGGATGAGCTCCCCCGTCAGCCCAACCTTGGAAAGCTCTCTGATTGCTCGCCACATCGATACGACAAAAATCCTTGACTGTTTTCAAGGGTTGGGAGCACGAACGCTGACCTCACGCGCTGGGCGTTGTTCGGCTGGTGTGAAGAGTAGCAATATTGTATCCTAGTTGCGGTGACGTAGCGATGTGGCTGTTTGTGGCGCAGCTATCCCACATCAGCTTTACCCACATATCAACCGATCATACGCTTTATATACCTTCTGAACTTCTTTCATGCCTTTTACTGACTGAGACTGAGGCTTCTGCTACGAGTGGAAACACGAAACCCCCCGCAGGCAGCAAACCGAAAACTACGATTAGCGTGACTTCAACTCTAAGGCACACTACAAAAACGGTTGGTAGCGTAAGTAGCTCCTTGTTATTCACAGATTCTCGCGTCCATGATTGATAGATGGCTGACTTGTATATAGAAACCCACACCTACACCACAAATCAGTCCATCCACCAAACCACGACCAACTATAATAAAGGCCAAGCCACCCATCATGGCAACCGAAGGCTATCGATCCGTGGCCTACTTCGTCAACTGGGTACATAAGCCATCTTGTCCAAAAACTCCCACCTTGAATCAGTTACTAATTCCCCGCCCAGGGCATCTACGGCCGCAAATACTTCCCCCAAGAGATCCCCGCCACAAAACTAACCCACATCCTCTACGCCTTCGGCGACAACCGCCCCGACGGCGAAGTGATCCTCACGGACCCCTGGTCGGACCTGCAAATCCACTACGAAGGCGATTCCTGGAACGACGTGGGCAACAACCTCTACGGCAACCTAAAGCAACTCTACCTCCTCAAGAAACAGAACCGCAATCTGAAAGTCCTCTTATCGATCGGGGGCTGGACGTATGCGCACGAGCAGAAGCATTTCGACGCCCCCGCAGCGACGCCCCAGGGCCGCAAGAAATTTGCGCAGAGCTGTGTGAAACTGATCAAGGATGTGGGCTTCGACGGCATCGATATCGATTGGGAGTATCCGAGGGATCCCGAACAGGGCCAGCAATTGCTGGCATTGTTGAAGGAGATTAGGGCTGCGATGGATAAGTATGCTGATGAGCTTGCTGCGAAGAGTGCGGGGCAGCGGCCGCATTTTGAACTCTCGATTGCCGCGCCGGCGGGGGAGGAGAATTATAAGAATATGCCGTTGGGAGCTATAGCTCAGGTACTTGACTTTGTTAATCTCATGGTAAGCTATTTCACTTTCCCCGTTTCTTCTCTCCTTCCCTCGGTATTTTGTAAGTAAGAAGTGCTAACAACGAGTAGGCCTACGACTACTCCGGCTCCTGGGACCAACAAGCCGGCCACCAAGCTAACCTCTACTACTCCGCCAGCTGCCCTACCTGCACGCCCTTCAACACAAAATCCGTCATCGACGTCTACCTCACGCAAGGCGTCCCTGCCTCCAAGCTCGTCATGGGAATGCCCCTCTACGGCCGCGGATTCAACAACACAGACGGCCTCGGAAAACCCTACCAAGGCGTCGGCGAAGGCTCCTGGGAACAAGGTGTCTGGGACTACAAAGCCCTCCCTCGACCCGGCGCGCAGGAGCACTTTGACGTGGAAGCTGGAGCGAGTTACTCGTACGATAATAGTTCGAGGACGTTGGTTACTTATGATAATTTGAATATGGCCAAGGTGAAGGCAGAGTACATTAGGCATAATCGGTTGGGCGGCGCCATGTGGTGGGAACTTTCGGGTGATAGACAGGACCAAGGGAGTCTGGTGGCGACTGTAAGTACTTGGTTTGCTGGCGGCGGATGAGATGACGCTTACGAGATGTAGGTTGCGGATGCACTTGGCGGCTCCGGTGGCTCGCAGTTGGAGCACAAATCCAATTGGCTCTTATACCCGGACTCCCAGTACGACAACTTGAAGGCTGGCTTTCCAAACAACTGATGTGGACGTATTAACATGGGAGCAGCGGGTGGATATGGGAATCTAGCAATGGGCTTCTGCGTTTAATTTTGCATGGGAGAGAGCTTAGTGAAAGAAGGGTTACTAAAGCCATTCGATTTTGGTGTACCGACATCTTCCATATGAAGCGAGTTAGTAGCAATCGCAAATAACAAAACCCCACATATCATGACGCTGGATTTCGTACAAGTGTTCATGTTTTTATTAAATGTCTGAGCTGTCTGAGCTGTGTCGACACTGACGCTGCACGCGTTGGTATAGTGGTATACATGAACTCTGCATTCAACTTTACCGCCTAGGCATGCCTCGTCCACGCCCCCTCATACCGAGCGCCCGCTGCGCCGCACCCGGCGGCAGCTGCTTGTTTGGTGCTTGAGGTCCGGCCGACTCTTGGTTCTCTGCACGGGCATTAGCGACTGAATCTCAGGTATATGAAGCTGGAAAACATACTTATCGTCTCGTCCACACTCAATATCAAACACGCCGCCTCGGTCGCAGCTTGCAGAGCATTGATCTTGACCAGGCTAGGCTCCCACACGAACTTCTCCATGTTGTTCGCGATGCTGTCGTGCATGAAGTCGACGCCCGCCCAGATGTTGCCCCGCTTGTGTTCCACTCGCAGGCGGTTGAGGATGTCGGTCGCGTCAATACCGGCATTGTCGCACAGTTGCCTGGGTATTACCTCTAGGGCTTTGGCAAATGCCTTGATGATGGGTTGTTGCTTGTTGCGCACGTCCTTGTCGGCATAGGCATGGAGATAGGCCGAGATTTCCATCTCGCATGCTCCACCGCCTGCAACGATGCTCCTGTTCTTGATGGCACGCTTGACAATCATAATGGCGTCGTGAAGACTTCGCTCGACTTCGGCGATGAATTGCTCGGCACCGCCACGGAGCACCAGCGTGCACGTCTTCGCCTCTGGGCAGCCCTCGAAGAAGTTGAATCGTTCGCCGCCGATTTGTCGCTCCTCGAACTTTGCGCAGGTTCCAAGATGTTTCGGCTGGATGTCTGAGCAGGTGGATTGCACACTGGCGCCCGTCGCTCGGCACACGCGGTCCAGATCGTCTGTCGCAACTCGTCCAGCGCAGAACACGTTGCGGTCCGCAAAATACTGTGTCGCTAGATCGCCAATGGGGAGCTTGCTGAGCACAACCTGTGCGCCCGTTTTGTGTAGGGCCTCCATTTTGTTGAAGATGATCTGCCATTCCGCATCCACAATCGCCTGATATTCCGACACCTGCTCCACGCGCACCTCGGCATTGTCTTTCTCGCTCTTGAGTTCCAATTCCACGTTCAGACAGACGATCTTGGGGTTGGCGAAGGACTTGGGCTGCTGCTCGAACCCGGCGTATGAGAAAGTCTTCTTAAAGGCGACACCGTTGACGAAGAGCGAATCTTGTAGTGCGCCACCGGTAATCTTTTTGACGCCGATGAGCCTCTCGTTGATGTCCTCTTGGTCCAACGACAGCACGGCGTCCACCACCATCTTTGTGAAGAAGTCGGCGTTGCGGTGAATCAGCTTGCTGCTCATGGCCGTCGCGGCCAGCTTCTGGAGTGTGTCGCGCTGGCTGCCCTCGGCTGTGTCCACTGCAATCTCCATGACCTTGTTGACGGCGAGGTGCGATGCTCTCCGCAGGCCCTTGATGATGGTCTGGCTGCTGACGCCCTGCTCCACGTAGTCCTTGATCTCCTTCAGTATCTCTCCGGCCAGCACAACCACAGATGTGGTGCCGTCGCCCACTTCGGCGTCTTGCGAGCGGGCAATGTCGGTGAGGATGCGGGCGGCCGGGTGGACAATGTCGAGGAGCTTCATGACGGTGGCGCCATCATTGGTGATTGTCTGCCTGCCGTTCTCGTCCACCATCAGCAGGTCGCCGCCATACGGGCCGAGGGTGCCTTTTATCGTTGACTGGACGGCGAGGCAGGCGTCGATATTCGAGAGTACCTGACCACGGCCTTGCGACTGGTCGGTGCCTGCATTTTTATCAGTACAATCCTTAATATGCCCTTGTTTACATAGCAATATCAAGCTCGGATGTCGCACCTTCTCGCAGCACAACAATCGTCGGGGTCTGTCCGCCGAACGACATGGTGAAGCTTTGGGTATCGAAGAAACTGCCAAGTGCGCCGAAACAGCAAGATACAGATAGAGTGAAGCTGTAAAGGGCGTAAAGGGCGTGATTCCGTGCTGTTTCAGTGTCCGGGAAGCTCGATGCTCCCCGCCAGGCGCCAATCGCGTCGAGAAATTTGGAGGTCGCGCTCGGACCAGCTCCGGCCAGTTGTTCCGCGCCGATACCCTAGAGCCGTGAGCCGTGAGCCGTCCAGCGTGCTTCTAGCCTTCCAGTAGCCTTCTACCATGCTTCCGTGCCATTCTTCGCCCCAAATCTCGCTTTCCCACTATCCTTGATGCTCTTTCGCCGTCCGGTCAGCGCTTCGTCTGCAGTCCGCGACCCTCCTTCGCCCGCTGTCTAATGATATATTGCGCCTCCGCCTTGTCTCGTGACCTTGCTGTCGCCCAGGCTCCCACAACTCGCTCATTGGCCTTGTAGTTGCTTTCCGTAGCATCCGTGTCTGCCATTTATAAATATCTAGACATGCCGACCAAGACGTCCTCGAAAAAGGTAAGCCATCTGTTCTTTATGGATGAAACATGCACTCAGTTTCGCGACAGCTCACGCCCACACCTATGGATCCCGCATCCAGTGACATCTATCTACAAAGAAGAGGGGGGTCGCGTCAATCAGTCGTGAAGCAGCTCTCCATTCCCGAGACAATAACTGCCCTGGACAACTATCCGCCATTATTGCGCATACCCTCGGAGATACGCCGCGAAATCTTCAGATATGTTCTTCCGTCGTCAACGAAGCGATTCCTGCTCTATACCGACTGCGAATCCACCGCAATCAGCAAAAAGTGGAACAAGAAATGCCGCCCACATCCCGACACCTTGACCCTCGACATCTTGCGCGCGAACCGCCTCATCTACCACGAATGCCTTTCCATTCTCTACTCAGAAAACCTCTTCCACTTCTATGCCTTCAACTACCTACCCGTTCTCGACTTCATACGACACCTCAGTCCTGAGGCCAAGAGTTTAGTGAGGAAGGTCCGGCTGACACCCCTATCGGATAATCAAGACGAGCAACCAGCAAACCACAACGCCTTCTGCACTGTTATACACGACTCTTTACCAGGTCTGAGCGAGCTGCAAGCCGATCCTCTAGTTTTCTTCTGATCGCAGCTTTGGGCGTGTCACTACCCATTGTCCCTACACGTCAGATAGCACGCTGTTTTCCTTTTTTTTGCGCGCATATTTGGCAATTACGCTTCGGGGACTTTGCATTCGCATGCGCATGGATGTTTGTACCCGATTGGTGACGGGGCTCATGGTAGAGATTATCGAACTCGGGGTTGGGGAGAGAAATGTTGTTTTATGCAGGTTAGGCTGGGAAGTGGATCACGGACAGGGATTATACAGCAGGGATTCTCAGGCGACTTCGTTGCGATCGACATCCGGGCCGCGGTGTTTGGCTTCCACCTTTTACCCTTCTTTGCTTCAGGTGAAGGAATCCGATGCAATAGCGGACCTCGGGCGCTTGAATTGGCTGTGTAGGTGGTCCTGGCTTGGTTTTCTCTTCTAGACTCATAGATGTTGTACATGTCTACGCAGATACGCTATATATCCATTTCTGAGCTGCTCACCATCTGTTTCGCCTGAATGAAAGTACGCTTACGGTTGTACGATATGCAGTCAGCAGGTATGTTTCGTTGTTCGATCGCTTGTGCAGAGTTGAGTTCTGGAAGGAACCGAAGGACCCCCGACAATCGGTGCTGACACATGTTCAGTGAAATTATGAGGGTACTCACCCCTTCGCTGAACAGCGCATGCACGTCATTGATCAATTTATCGAACATGATCTCCCGACAACGGAGTACCCAGCATCACCAATTTGTATTCAGATGGTAGAGTGCCACGCTGGGCAATATGTTTTCCTACACTGTTAAGACGTTGTACCAAAACAGTACCGCGAAGGGCTTCCGATATCCACACTGTACAGTACACTGTAGCCAGTGCAAAACACGGCACTCCGGTTCTGCACAATACAGTAAAAATGTGTGTCTATAGATATATTGTGGATCGTTGTGACTAAGGAATGTTCATCTACCACCTCCCTCTACAGTACCGCAACACAACTTGCTATTGCCATCAAAATCTCCAAATCTCCAACTGGATTCTTATTACTATTCTCGACAATAACAAGACGGAGGGAAAGCCCTTGTGCATCATGTCTTGCGCCAAAGACGTTTACCAAACCACACCCTATAACAGTCTCTCACAGTTCTCCACCACCCTCCTCATCAGGGTCGTTCGGGACCTTCAAAAACAAATTTTCCTCTTCAACGCCACGGCGCGTGACTTTTCCACCTCTTACACCACCCTAGCCACCTCCACCTCACTCCCACAAGCTGAGGCCGCGGAGATGGAGTGTTTGGAACGCATCAGTCGGGCCGAGACGCTACTTGATGACTTCAGACATGTCTTGGAGCAGGTTGATGTCGATTTACTTGTGAAACTGTATCGGAATCAGACTCAGATGTGTGTGGATAGGGAGAAATATACGGAGAAGGTTACTGCGGACCAGATTCGGGGCCTGGTTGAGGCCGAGTGTCAGTGGTTTTGGGAATGGTATGAGGTTGTGGGAAGGGGGTTTGGGGTGGATGAGAGGAGGGCGGATGTTTGGAGGTGTGTGGAGTGGAAGAGTGACGAGTTTAGGGGGACTGCGGATGAGGAGGAGGAGGAGGAAGTAGAGTAAGAGGGTATTTTTTTGTTTTGACGTTGAGAGCATGAAATGGAGGATTTCGAGTTGAAGGATAAATTTGTTGACTATAATTGTTCATTCAGCTAGTTAGATGGCCTCCCACAGACTCTTCCTCATCATCATCTGGTGCTCTTGCAATTCTCTATGAGATTACCACATAGCTTTGCATTGTTTTGGTTATTCCATTCACATTGTGTGGAGATGAATAAAGACTTAACATCCTCCCTTCATCAGCATTGTGTATTCATAATGTCAGCCGTTTTAAGATGTTATCCACCTCGCCCACGAGGAAAGATCCACAAACTATCCTCTATCCAACGCGCAGTGCGCACAGATTTACCTCAAGCCTTATCCAACAATCGTCCAAATTCACCATGTCCTGCATAATCTCAAACCCCAGCGCTTGCTCAAACAGCCTCACCGATTTCGTCAACGAACTCGCCCAATCCCTCCACACCGCTTTCATCTCCTACGACGCCGACCTCCGCTCCACACTCTCCAAGAAACACACGTCTAAACGGAACCTCATCGCCGCCAAAACGCTGCCAGCTCTCGAAGGCGCCGCAATCGAACTCTGTGAGCATCTCGATAAGCTGGAAAAAACGCTCGGAGAGATGCAGGAGCTCGTTGACCAGTTCCCTAACGTTGACGCTTTAGTGGAGATGGTTAAGGTGACGCCGCGCGGCATGTTGGTGAGGGAGGAGCAGATTCGTGGTGTCGTGGGGAGAGTGCTGGATGCCTATGCGAATTGTACGGAGCAGCGGAAGAGGAGGTGTATGGTGGAGGGAGATCGGAAATCGATTAGAGAGTGTTTTTAGAGACGGAAGGAGGAGATTGCGGAGTATTTTAGGAGGGAGAAGGAGAGGGCTGAGGACATTAAGTTCCAGTGCATGTGGGATGAACATGAGCATTATAGTTCATTGGAAAAAGAGTCAGATTGATCCGTAGGCATACAATACATTTATAGAAACGGCCCTTAATCTCGTTATATTCTGTAGTTTTAGAGTCGTTGTTAATGGTGCCTTGTAGGTAAACACGTCTTACCTGCATGCATGAGACATTTTACTGTAAACCTTACGTTTGACCCTATTCAAGGTACGGTGAAATTTGGAAGGTTGACTTCATTGGGCTCTGTAAGCACACTTGGAGCCAAATTTTGGTCATTATAGACATGACTTATTATTATGTTATTGCACGACTTCTGCGAATTCTGAGCAGATTGGATACAATGTCTCCGATTCCTCTACCGAAGTTACAGACGCACTGTGTATATACGAGGTCATATTACGACGATATTGTATACTCATAATCCCCCTTCACAATGCCATTGTAAAGCAAATCATACCCGCGGCGTTGTTTTATATAAATCCAGCCGTCATGACCTGTTGTAGCCTGAAACTCAATTTAACACTTGAAACTCAATTTAACAGAGACACATAACTTACTACAAACCTAAAGAAACGAGAAGTAAGTAGACTGCGATAATGTCTTGCGAACGAGCTAAACCGCTATCGACCTCCAACGACCTTACTACTATTTCCGCCGACCTCCTAAACCCCGTTCGGGATGAAGTCGTCAGTCGGAGAAACAAGATGGTTGAAATTCTCCGAAATCTCGACCAGGAATACTATAAGCTGGACGAGGCGCAATCAGCTCCTGCACTCGAGGCCCAAGCAATAGTCTGCAGTGAGATGATCGACGAAATCAAGACGCTGTTCAACGAGATGGGTACCATGGTGAACCAGCTCGACGTGGACAGTTTGGCAACAGCGGCTCTGCAGCTCCCTGAGCTCAAGAATGTAGTCAAGGCGATCGTGCAGGAGCTGTTCACGAAGTTCGTCGATGATCAGCGACGTTGGCTCACAGAATTCGAGCGCTCGGATGATTCCATTACATACCTCGAGCAGGACCTGCGGGAATGCGCGCACGAAAACCGTGAACGCTTCTGTTCCCACAGAGCCCCCCCTGAACTACCGGAACTGGATCTCTACCTGCTTGTTAAGCCCTGGCTTCCAATAGGTGAGATGCACGAAAGTCTTGAAATGGTTACGGTGATTGACGGATATGAAGATGCTTTCAACGCCGCTCAAACTCCCGCTGAGGCCCGGTCCGCATTCTTCGATCTGGTGGAACAGACTTATACCGCTCTTTCTGCGGTACAAAGACTGGCGGAAGAGTTTAACATTGACAAGAAAACTCTATCTGACATTGTCGGGACTTATAAGCGGCGGCTGGACGTCGACTGCTATTACTGCGAAAGGCGCTTTCGAAAGAGTGTCTTGGTTCGGTATCGTGAGTGCCGGGACTTTGTGGAATCCTGCGCCCGGCACTATGTGATACTGCTGAAGGAAGCGACGGACCGTATGGAAGCTTGGGGCAGCAGTCCACCCTTAGATAACGGGGATGATGCGGCTGGTCCTTTGTAGGTAGAAAGTTGAGGAGCCCTATGGGAGGCGAGTCTCTTGGCGGGCCAATTTGAGACCTCTTTCCTATATATGCTTTTGTAGCTAAAGCTCAGTTTGTTTCTCTTTTCTGTGGGAGTAGTGACGTGAAAACTAACTTTAAAGCACGGAAACCAAAGCCGCTGACAAGAATATAACATATTGATATTTGAACCCTGTATGCTTATGCCTTCTTCCCAAACTGTGCCATCTTCTTTTGAAGGCGTGTAACACTTCTGACGTGTACAGCGACCCTTCTTACTCTTTGCGCATTGTACGTGGACATATTTGTCAGACCTTCCGTCCCATATAGCCATGTAAACTTTGCGTGTTGTCACCATAATCGTCGTCGCTCGCTGTGTACCCCGCCTTCGTCACTGATCTATTTAAGCTCTCTGATTACTCACAGTGCAATCACGCCAACCATCAACGGTGCCCAAAATCACTAGGGCGTTTAACGCGCGCTCAATTTATTAAAAGAATTCCCCACTCTACAACCAAAGACTCGCAACATATGTAACATAATGTTTTGTTCGGGAGAGGATCAAGATCCATTTCGAGATCTCAATGCATCCGGCAAGTTTTCTCTCAAGATACTCACGGCCATCCGGACAGTTTACTAAACGACACAAAAAACTGCAGGCCATGCACATGAACGACCAGACTTACCCCAAGGCCATAACCAACATTGGACGGGCATGGACGCTTCCGAACCTCGAAGCCGCCGAGATCATTTGCCGTGATTCCTCAACCAGGTCGAAACACTACAGTCCGAGATGCAGTCCATCGTCGACGATGTAGTCGTGGATACTCTGCTTCAGCATGCATTGCAGGTCCCGGAAGCCGCGGAAAGGGGCGAGCAATTTCTCCGCCAAAACAGTAACGCTACAGCCGCAAAGTCTACTGCCATAGTCCGCGACTGGAAGACTCGACTTATTCCGGTAGATCAACTACGGCAGGAGTTGGCCTGGTTTGTAGAGGCTAGGCGAAGTGACATTGCTAAAACATGGGAATTGCAGCACAAATAACTGATTCGCTATCTCGCCATGTATCTGCACGAACCGTATCGTGCCAACATCCATAGCACCGTGCAGAAGGTAGAACTCTCCATGAGAACTCTTCTTGTCCGCTCTCAGGTCATGGAAGAAGCTCAAAAGTCGCACGACTTGCTAATGGTGCAGATCAGCCATGCGGAACTTTGCGTCAATGAATATCTCGGGCTACTTGAGCCAGACGACAATACATTTGGGGACATTACCAGGGCTGTTATCAGCAATGCTTCCACTATCCCTTTCACAGAAGATTTCGTGCAAAAGCGCCTGCGTGAGTTGCTGGTGGAGGAGCGCCGACGGGTTGAGGCTTGCTTTGATGCTGAAGAGAAGCGCAAGATCGTGGCGGGATATCTGAAAACGAATAGCTCTTCCGTAGAGCGATCTGCCTGAAGGGCAGTTACAAAATATATGCTCTGAAAGGGCCTCTTACCAATGCTACTTCTGTGTAGTTGCGATGAAAAAGTTGTGAGGTGAGCTGGAGGCTGTTTTGGGCAGGTGAAGGTGACAGTTACTTAAGAGATACTGTGGGAGGAGATCTGTTATCACTTATCGGACCAAAGCGGCGATTTAGTATGCTTCTATGGATGCAGCATCGAGAGATTGCTTCTCATGCGTGTACGCGTTTGGGTATTGATGTAGTTGAGCGCACCTTCCATTTCCCTCAGCAAGACTACCCTTTCTGTATGTAAACGTCGTTCTTGCATCCCTAATATGAATCCTACCCTTGAACTGTTACAAATATTAGTTCCAACTCATGAATCTCCTCTCCTTTACCGTGTTCATCATTAAGTGCTCGCTTCCCATCCTCGAGTGATAGAAAGTCTAGACCCAGGCAGGTATTCGTCGAGACTTCCCAGATCAAATTTTGGAAAGGGTCTCCATGCTTTTGACACATGGCATCGCAATCTTTGGCAGTCTCTGTTCAGTGTAGGTCGGGCGTAAACGGTTCCTCCACCGCTGCACGCTCTTGCGTTCTAAACCACTGAACCACTACCATCCGCCTTCATTCTTCGCACGACACGGACGAGATTTAATGACAATAGCTCTAGAACACTGTGAGTCAGTAAACAAGCAGCCAGCAAGTCTTACCCTCTACAGCAGCTATCGATACGATTTGGACGATACAGCCAAACTTACCCACTCCGGCGCACATTACCCGATCATATCAACCGACCGTTTACGATCAGCAGGACCTTCTCATCATGAATTGGACATGTCCACACAACATACCCTTTCCATGCGAGAGAACTGAATGGCATTGGCACAATTCCTTTTCCCCCGAAGACTTCCAAGTCTTTGTAGACCAAGAACGCAGCATCTACATCCTCTTTAACGAAGGGTCGCGGAGGGTGGATCGTTACATCAATGCCATACCGAACGCCGCTGGCTTGCCCGAGATCGATAACTTGGAAGGCGCATGCAGGGGAGCAATCATGTTAGCCTGCCATGCGATGAATGAATTCAAGACAATGATGGAAAAACTCGAAGGAACCGATATCGACGTGAGGAAACGGAGCTACTCGGATCATATTTTCTTTGTGGAGTGGGAACGACAACGGAGGCAAGTGGAGGCGTGGCGGAAGACGTGCGACGCTTGGATCTACGTTTGGGGGGTTAATGGCACGAAGGCAAAGGACAAGCTGCAGTTGGCGGTGGCCTTGGCTAGGATTAGGGTTGGAGGGGATGACTGGAGGGCCAAGGTGGAGCAAGGTCACGCAGAAGCTGAAAGTAGGGAATACTAAATAGGGAAGATTCTCTCGGTGCTTGATAAGACAAACTTTAGACAGGCGGAAGAATTACAAAATCACGCGTTGAAGGCGCCCAATGTTATCGTCATGGTTCATTAGAATCGTTACCCGAATGGAAAATAGAGTTGCTCTCCCATGCGTTACCAGCGCAAAAGTCCTGCGTCTGTTTGGCATGGGGATAGCTCCACCAAGAATTTTGGCACGTAACCGTCTCCAACATTAATTCCCTGGGCCCGTGAAATTCCCAATGAAAACCACCAAAATCGCACAATAAGCCGCACTGGCAGCAAACAATTCATGCCTCGCCGCCCTCGTCAGTAGGCTCATCGCCGCACTGAACAACAGCGTAAAAACAATTAACACACCCACCGCATTAAATGTGTTTTTATCAGAGGATGGAGCCGGAGCCATAGTAGCGGTGCTGTTTGAGTTGGACAGCTCGACGTGGCTGGAGGTGGAGGTGAGCTTGTACATTGTGATTACGGGGACGACGAGCAGGATGAAGATTACAAAGGTGATGAAGACGTTAATGAGCTGGTCGATGCGCGAAGAGGAGTAAAAGGTGATGAAGCTGTTCGTTGTCTTTGCGCGGAGTTCAGGGGTGCGGAAGTAGCGCTGTTGCGTTGTTAGAACCTCGTGGTGATAAGCTTTGAGGTGGGAAAGTACCTGGAGTGGTGGCTCCTTCGTCCTGAAGATCCTCTGCAACCAGTCGTCGCACTTGCTTATAACATTTTCGACACCGCCATCAAACTTCGCCCACTCGCGGCCAGTTCTTAATGAAACAGTATCCTCTTTGCTCCGAATAGAGTCCATTTCCTCATCCATGAGAGGCTTTTCATTATGATAGTACCGACGAACGCTGCGGTAGTTGCGATCCGAGGGCTTTTCGAACGACTCCAATTTGCGCGCCTTGATCAAAACTTCATCATACTCCATCAACTTATCTTTGATCTCACGCAGGATGACGCGGCGATTTCGAGCGTCGCCTTCCGTTGCCGCTTTATTAACATCGGTTTCACGAGACTTCAGTCGATTAGGGTTGTCTTCAAAGTCATCCCAGTCGATATCATCGAGCTCTCTCTCTAGCTCCCTTAGCTCGTCTTGGAGGTCGAGAAGGATACGTGAATGCAGGTAGCTGAATGAGCGGTAGAGGGAGAAGTTTGCTTCGCTGCTCTGGAAGGCGGCAAGGCGGGGGAAGCCACTGGGTGTATTCTCCACTGATATTGTTCAGTGTTTTGGAGGTGTCTAGTTAATGCTTTGGCTTACGTTTTCGCGTTTTCGTCTCAGTGACGCTCGGTGGGTCCGGCTCTGACTTGAAAGAACCTGTGACTCGTCGCAGGAAAGTTGGTCGTCTCTTCTCGTCATCTGCGTACGTCTCAGCTTGTTGGTCTCACATTCCACATGCTGTGTGCATCGATGCTCCGAGACCCAAACGGATGAGTCATCGTGATTGGACTCCAGATGGCTTCAAGGCAAATTGCCACAGTGAAGTGATTTCGTATTTGGGGTCTGAAAGGAGTGGCTGGGTTGGGGTCTGGAATGGGAACACCTACGGGGCTGTGCAGGCGCATCATTCACCGATGAGCGCGAGTCCTCGGAGCTGGAGCGAGCAGCAGAACCCTCGTCCTCTTCCCGGATATGGATAATCGCATCGCCTCTTAGCGTGTCATCCGTGCTCGTAGGCGAAGCTGGGGATTGCGGCGTCTTCTCGTCGTCCATGTTGAGGACGGTTTCCCCAGTCATTGTACGGGCGGGGGGCATGAGATGGAAAGGCTGAGCGCGACCAGCGCACGATTGGAAAAGAAAACGACAAGAAATCCACAAACTTTCGGTGACCGACGGAGGAGGTAAGGAACCGTTAGATCGACATTGATATATCAAAGTAAATTTGGATTCAAAGAGTCAAAGTGTGGCGGGTGACCGGTCTATGTATGTGAAGAGTCAAAATGTGGTGTCCTGAGGCCCCATCTTGACCGGCCTCGACCGATCGCCTAGCCCCGAAACGCCCAATTCCAATCAAATTGTGGCTGCCTAAAGATCCGCATGCGCCATAAACTTGCACCGCCACAGTGAATGTCGCACTTCAGCGTTTCGCTTTCTCCTGTAGCTTGAGCGCCTTCTCACGGACCCAGACTCCAGTGCCCTTCTTTTTGTCGTCGGTGAGTTGGTACTCGTGAAAGTCGCCCGATGAATTGTAGCGTGCCCTTGCAACTGTGAATGTGCCTTTCGTGCGAACACCTCGCTCAACTATCGCCATGTGCACGATGTCGCCCTTCTCATACTTCCCCGTTTGCTGCAAGGGAATCAGAAAATGGCCCTTGAGTATGAGGGTGGCGAAATGTCGAACAGGAATTGCTTACCATCAGCGCGTTCGGGTTAATGCGTACACCGGATTTTTGCGGCGGTATTTTCTCCTCTTCTGTTGTCGAAACAATATCTTCATTTCGCACTTCCACTTCCTCCATCTGAATACCAATAAATATTCGTCAGCCCGAGTGGCAAGGCCTCGTGCGAAGCAGGCAACTTACGTTGTTCTGATCCTGGACGGGCTGAATCGGCGGATCGTTCGTTGCCATCTTATTATTATTGGACTCCTGATATGTAATGTAGAGAAAAGTAGGGCGAGCCGTGTATGTATGGGACGGAGAGCCTTGTGGGATATGAAGATTGCTGGGGGACGGCCGTCGAACTGATCATATACAACGCCCTATCTGCTACTGCAGGCCTCCCGATGATTCCTGCGGAACCTTTCAGAAGGCGACTGTCAACGAGGCTGACGCACATATCCTTGCACAGCCGCAAGCGTGGTGTTCGGTTCACGACAATGGTTCACCGGCAACGCCCGTTGTGGCATCGCTCGTCCTTCGGAGTGTGGACCGGTCAAGACGTCAGCTTCATAATCAGAAGGCCTCTTTCGCGCCAAACGTTTGCTTTGAAAATGCTCTCTCGTCGTCAGAGTCGATATTTTTAGGTCGAGGTGTTGCCTGGGAAAGCCTCTCTGGCCCCCAAATATCAGAGAGGCATTTGTTAGTCAGCGGCTCATGGCGGGGTCTAGCGAAGGTCTGACATGCGGCGCCTGAACCACGCCGTCCACCAATATGGGGGCTGAATATTGGAGGTGGTCGCAGGAGGAGGCATGGGCGGCTCTTCTGCGAGCTCCTCCAGCTCATTCTCCTTTGTGCAGCCTTGACGACCTTCTCCTGTGAACCTACCACCGATCTTTCCCTTCATGCTACACCGCGATTGCTCGACACGATGAACGCCAACATGACAGAGCAAGCTGGAGAAGGCTACGAAGACAAAATCATCAACGCGGACATTCACGTCAACTCGATCAAGGACATCTCAGCGCAGCTGAATGGTATTTCGGGGGTCCCAAATCCCACAGAGAGGAGCCATGCGACCCTCGAGGACGCCATCGAGGGGGAGCACACCAAGGAGATGCGCATGTGGTTCGACGAAGCCATTCGGAGGGATATGGGCCTCCCGAATGGGTACGCAAAAGTCTCCGTTCTTCTCGTACGGTGGGCAGACGAGCTGGATGAGCTGAAGACAAAGGAAGAAGTACGCAAACAGCCCAAGGAAACCTCGCCAGGCAGTCCCTCTAACAAATGCCAGGCCCAAGAACTCGAGGCTGTCTTCCGCGAACGATTCCGCTACGATACCAAAATTGTCGAGCTCGACCTTGCCAGCAAGCCCCAACACCAGCTGAACCGACACATGACCGAATTCGTCGATGTGAATGACGGGCCAAACAACCTGTTGATCGTATACTACACGGGGCATGGGACCTTTCGAGACAACACTCAGCAACTGGACTTGGTGGCTGATTTGAAGCGCAGCACGGATCGAGGCCTTCAAGCATACTGCAACTGGAACAAGGCTGAAGCGCTTCTGAAAGCGGATGATGTCGAATGCGACGTCCTTACCATCTTGGATACATGTTATGCAAGCAACTTGGCAAAATCAGCGAGGGAGGAAAGCAGAGTAATGGAAATGCTATGCGCCTGTGCGATCGATCAGACTACGGCTTCGGGCGCAAATTCTTTCACTCGAGCTCTTGTGGATGCTCTGAAACACCTCCTCGAGGAGAATAAGGGGAAGTCGATCTCTACACACCAACTCAATCAGCATATCTGTCGTGACGAGCGACGACACGACACTCCCTCAGCGCTATGGTATCGGCTTCCAAACACGGAGCGCCATATTCTTCTCGCTCCGCTAAAACCGAAAAACAAACTGGAAGAGCAGTCACCCACGCTACCACAACTACCCCGCAGTTATCTTACACTGCGACTGGCATTACGGAACGACCTTCACTCACTCGGCCGAGACCAGATCGAATACCTAACTAGCAGTCTTGCCAAGGCCTTGCACAAAAAGGCTCCCATTGGCCTGCGGAGAGTTGACTGGGTAAATATCAAATCCGCAACCCTCACACCCTTCGATCGTGCAGCACTCGCTACGTACGTGATAAAGAAGTGGAGAAACATTGTAAAGAAGAAGCAAAAAGAACGCGCAAGGCAGAGAAGACTGGACGAAGTGTGTTTGCCCAGCGAGATCATGGGTGCGAGTTTGCCGGCAGCATCTCCTACACGAAAACGGACGCGCGACGAACTGGACGACTTTATGGAGCCAGGACGTAAGCGCGAGAATCTTGTCATCCCTCAACCGCCTTCCCCCCCAGTATCCAATTCGTCCTATTACGAGGATAACGCTTTGACAGGCTAAGCCGCCCAGATGCCTTTTTACCCACCTTTATGCATTGCATTTCTTTTCTGGATTTTGATGGATACCTCCACTGCGTTTTGCATTTTGGTTATCGTAATCTTTTGCCACAATATATAAGCTCTTTTATGAGACAGGTCCTCTTTAAAGCTTCACATTTTGTATTGCAGATTCACTTTTCTACTCACTATTGCTTATGATTTACCATGAACATCCCCACTCCTTTCACGGCTGGGCTAGCTTACACTGCTCCCGGAAGTATTCCATGCTTGGATGGGCCAACACTTCTCCAATATCTGGTCGATCTGACGGATCAAACTGTAACATGAAACACAGCAAATCCGTCAGCGTCTCTATATGTGTGTCGGAGAACTCATGTTTCCGAGCCTTCATACCCCTTTTCATGTTCCCATCACGGATCTCGCGAACGCACGACCACAGTGGCTTTGTCGGTGTCTCAGAAACTCGTATACTCCCCTTTCCGTACTTCTCCTTCCACGACTCGATTATCCACTCTGGCGGTTTCCCAAGGACTGAGGTAGTCTGGTTCACTATTTTGGGCAAAGGGTCATTGTATTCGCCCATAAGATCGAACCCGGAAAGGAACTGATATATTGCGCATGCGAACATCCAGATGTCACCCGCCGTGTCAATGTGTTGGGGTGTATTGTGCTCTGGTAACATCCATGGCCCTTGAGCAAACCGAGAGACGCTATCTCCAGCGCAAACCGCCAGCTCGAAATCACCAATCTTGAGAGGGCCGGAGAAGAGTTCGGCATCGATTTCAGAGGTAAGAGCGTCCGTGACCAGATACCGTGGTACGTGTTGGTTCGATGCCATGAATGCGTGTCTGGAAATGGGGACCTTTCTGGGCGGCCCGCACATTTTCTCAAATGTTCGGGCCGTCCACAGGATATTCGGCGTCAGGCCGAGATAGAGGTTAGCACCGTATATATCTAGCAGGTCAGTGTTGTGCTCAGCTTAACTGGTCGAGGTCGCTGCGTTTACTGACCATTATGTGCCATGCCCAGATCATGCATGTACCTCAAACCATCCCCCAGATCTAAAATTGCTTCCTTCGCTCGCGCCAACGGAAGCGGCCGTGTCGCGGCGCCTTGACCCCGATTTGTCGCTCTCGAAACGACCTGACCCTCAAAATCCATGACCAGGCAGAAGTGCCGTCCATTGCAGCTTTCATGCATAAAGAACTCTTTTGGAAAAATTATGTGTTTCTTCCCGGGATGCTCGTCATCGCCAGCTCTGAGGTAGTCGATCTTGGGCATGAGCACTTCACGGCAGTGTTTTGCCATGCTTGCCTTCGAAATGGAGATGACTACGCAGGCGTTCTTGTCGTGCGCATCGGTCGCGAGCCATACGGTCGAGCTTCCACCCCAACCTAGTTTGTTGACGATCGTGTATTGGGCGCTGTGGAGCTTGTCGCCGATGTGGATGGGGTGGTAGCCTCCATGACTGTAGTGTTCTAGGGGCTCCAATTTTCCCGAGTTCCTGAGCGCCTTGTATTCATCCATGCTATAACAGTCCAAGGACGAGTTTTGAATGCCAGGCATTGAGTTGGAGTGGTATTGATGGGGTTTATAACTCTGGTGCTTGACCGGGCGGTATGATTTTTGATGACAGCATTGAGCGTGCAAGTCCGTTTGCCAACTATTCAGTGCTCTCACGAAAGGAATTTGGGCTATGTCGTGCATCTTTCGTACGTAATAGTTCAAGTATATAAAGAGGGGCCACTGGGAATAGCTCGAACACGCACTAGCGAGGCGTGTGGAGAAGTGTGGCTGGTGCTTCACTAACCACTACAAAGTTCACGTTGTGCCGGATGCCCGCAGTGAAGCTATTATTTTCATGCTGTCATCCTTCACGATGCACTTCAAGTGGTACCAAGCTGAAGTGAACATGAGTCGACCCCTCGTGTGGCAAGCAGCGCCAATTGATTACCTTGCAGGTAGGCCAGTAAGTCTTGACACGTAGCGTCTAATGAGAAGTTGGACGGGTCGGCTGATGGATGATAGTTTGGAAGGAAACCTGGAACCCAGTATTCAATTCCAACTGCCATTGTATTTGTCGATTGGAAGGTTGATGGGATTGTGGCATCTCCGCCCCACCCGAATCAGAGCTTCGCGTTCCCAGTAGTCGAACAACTCGAATCCTCCACAGTCCCCTGCGGGCACTCGGAATTCGGATCTGAATAGAACCCGGCGTTGTTCTTTTTATCGCAGCAAATAACCATTCCACAGGCGCTCTTCGGATACCAATTGCTGCATTCCAAAACATACGCCCACATATTTCCATGCCAGTCATACCCAGTCTCCACGTCAAAATACGGTATCCTTCCACCTGTCGGACCCGCCGTGAAGTTGCGCAGGGAAGCTGCCATGTTTGGGCCGGTGACGGTGATGTTGTAGAGGCAGTTCCAGTTGACGGTCAGGAATTCGTGACAGACGCCGTCTATGGTCGTTTCGTAGGCATATCTGCCCATGTTTGGTGGGACGGTTGTGGGTGGTTGGACTTGCAGCCAATCGGCGAATGCGGAGTAGTTGAGCGGTGCGGCATTATTGGCTCTAGGTGCGGGTGTTGGCGAAGAAGAGGCGTGGCGGGCGAGCCCGAAAGCGAGGAGAGTGGAAAGCGGAGAGAACTTCATCGCGAACCTTTTGCTTACGATTGTCGTCTTGAGGTTTCGCCCCTTTAAAGAATGTATTTGTTTGTATCGTACCTGGACGCGCTCTTTAAATACCATGGTATGTACTTCAACCCAAATATAGCTGACTTGCCCCATACGCAACGTTACCCTGCAATACTTCGCATAGCGAAGTCACGGTATGATTCTTTTGATTGCGCGTTCTTGCATAGTGACAATGCAGTTTTTCAATATTTGCGTTGTTGAGGCGCTGACATGGGATCCTATTGGTGGGTCGGACGCACTGTACTATGGCAAAATAGGGTGGAAATGAAGTCCACCTGCGCTGCCGGGGAGTGTTCCGAAAGAGGGTAACGCACGCAATGTAGCTACTGGATGGACTGCTAAATATCTATCTTGACGGCCGTACGGTTCTTCTCGCGTGGATTACGAGAATTCGCGACATTGGCATCTTTAGAATTAAGTCGAACGATGTCAATTCCATACTACTACCTCTGTTGAGGTTTCATTGGAAGGCTACCTAATTCCTAGAAATGCTCTGATTTCTTTCTGACCATTTTTCCCTCTTTGACTCCATCGAAACAATTCCTACCCGCTGATACTACTTTCGCTAGTCTAAAATCCTTTCAAGATTAGGAACTCATACAAAGTTCGGTATTGCCTTGTAGGTATTTACGGTGCCCTAGATATAGCATAGTGTAACAATTTAGTTTAAGGAAGATTTTTATCAAGGTGCCATCTCTCAACAGCAACCAGACTAAGCGGCTGGATTCGGTCGAAGCCGAATTTGATGTCAATCAGGAGTTGTTATTGAAGCATCCAGTCCAGACGGGCTTCCCGAGGTCTTGAGGTCCAAAAGCCACCCCCTCTTGCAGTCGGAGTGCTGACATAGGTCGCTAGTCGGGGTCAAGTGTTGCTCCTAACACTTCTATGTTAGTGGATTTCAGAAGTTGAGGCTGAAGTATGATGTTTACTGCTGCTTGTGGCTGTCTTTTCTTCTCTCCAGTACGAATGGTGGAAGCTTGTGCATAATCCTTTCGGTAATTGGCCGTTCTAATATCTCCCTATGGGTTTGAAACCTTAGTGTTCGTATTGATCATTATCTAGGTAGGCCGAGCTAGCCACCATGGTCGGCGTTATTTGTCATCTCTTCTATAACTGAGGCAACAAAGACCCGAGAAAATTAGTTAGCAAAGCATTAGCAAATTATTGCACTCATGTTCTATAATTTCTTACCTCCTAACTCAACGATGTGCCCAAGACTCCACTTGAGCACGTGACGGTGATAAACGCAGTTTAGCGCATAGGACCGCGCTTAGTTTACCGCTCGCTCCGTTCGTTGCTCTCTCACTTTCGTCCATCACTTTTTTGTGCTCCAAAGGGGCCGCATCCAACAGAAAGCTGCACCTCTGTATGTCATCTGAAGAAATATTATTCATTCCCGAGATCTTGACACATCGCTGCGCACAATTTTGTGGTCTCGTATCGTGCTCCGAGGTTCCACATGACATGAGCGGCCAAGAAAGTAGCGAGCCCAGCGTGGCCCAGTTCGAGACGCTCACATATGCACGGCTCAACCTCAAAGACAACACTCTCGACGAACCGACTTGGTCTTAGCGTGCCCACTTACTAACTATCACGCTTCCATCGCACCTCAATATGACATCGGGACACTGGATGCATTGGCCCTCGAGCTTATCCAGTCTGTCTTGGTACAGCTAGACATATCTTCTCTTATGAATTTTCGAAGAGTAAATCCGAGAGCCTTGCAGGTCGTGGACGACTTACCCCAGTACAGAGAGATATCGTCACGCATGCGCCTAACGTCATCCGTGGAATTCTCAGCATTGAAACCGGCCGATGGATAACCTGCGAGACTCTTTTTAGCACATTCTGCACGTCGGAATGCGAACTTTGTGGAGATTTTGGCGGCTATCTTTTCCTGCTCACCTGCAGACGAGTCTGTTTTTTTTACCTCTGCGAGAATAGGGCATTTCTTCCCGTGTCGTATGGTTTAGCCGTACGAAAATTTGGCATCACCCGCCGAATTCTTGACACGCTACCTCGTATGAAAAGTATCCCTGGGATATACTCGCCTAATGAAAGGCGAATTCGTGGACGGCTACGCTTGGTCGATTTCGAATCAGCCCAGCAAGCAGGCATCAAATTCCATGGGTCAACCATCGCAATGCAACGATATGCTACGGATCAGGCAGCCCAGAGGCAACAAAGGTTTGAAGAAAGAGCATCTCAAGCAATATCTGGGGGTCACCACCGCACGCCACGTCGTCGCAGTGACGATCCCTTCGATGGGCACTCCGGAAATGCAGTACGTTTCATGGCGGTCGTACAAACGCCAGCGTTCAACCGTAGTACCCGGGAATTACTCTCAGGGTCCTATTGCATTAGATGTAAGCGTTCACACCATCAACGACCCTGGCACTTCAGGCGCAGATTCACCGTGACATCGTTTCTTGTGCATCTGCGTGAATGCGGACTCATTCGAGATGGGAAACACTGGGCTAACGAGGTATTGACCTTGACTAAACGCGAATCATATTCCTCCGGAAAGACTGACAACATAAAGGCATTGGAAAACTAAGCTGTGTCCCTATTGTCTACATCAAATCAACGGTGCATTTCGCCTTTCCCTGGCCTAACCATGTGCTTGGAACACATGCGGACGGAGTTGGGACGGCATTTGGAACCCGCAATTC
Organism: Byssothecium circinans; assembly: GCA_010015675.1. Lineage (NCBI taxonomy): Eukaryota > Fungi > Ascomycota > Dothideomycetes > Pleosporales > Massarinaceae > Byssothecium > Byssothecium circinans. The sequence goes on along the minus strand of ML977068.1, from coordinate 2,482 downwards.
ATCGATCATTTAGAAATACAATGCATTTGCAGTAGCCTATATAAAATGACCCGGCTACGTGACAGCCTGAATGGCATTTGCTTTCCATCATCAGGTCGGTCTGATATCAATCTCTTTCAGCTTCAATCACGCCCTCACCACCACCAGGAGGAATCCAGAACCTGATCACCTTCAATCCCGCTTTGTTGAGCAACTCCTTCCACTGAGTTTCAGTTCTCTCCTGAGCTGCATGCATAGCCATCATCTGCAGATCGAAACCTGCTGGGAATAATGGACAACCTTGGTTTGGCAGAATGAACTCGTTCAACAAGAGTTTCGAGTAGCCAGCCTTCATTGCCGCAGCGGTGTGAGAAAGGATCCGGATACACACGTCGTCGGACCAGTCGTGCATAATGAAGTGGAAGAAATACGCACGCGCCCCTTGCTTACGGTCAGTCGTCTCCCACCAATACAGAAAGCGGATACTAACTAACCTCTGATGGGCTGTGGCGTGAAAAAATCGTACTTCATTCTCCTGATACCTTCATCAAGGTGCTGGATATCGTCGATAACAGCAGGGAGATCTTGAAGGACCAGTGTGCCCTTGGTGTTGTTAAACTTTCTCCCAAACGCTTGCACATCATGACCGCGACCTCCTGCGACATCGACCAACAAAACCTCAGAGCCTTGTTTGCTCGTTTCGACACCGTTCAGCAGTCGTTCCTGCACAGGCCACCATTCGATCCAACTTGGTCGTGAGCCACGTATCCCAGACATGCACGTGTTGAAATTGTCGAGAACATTTGGTATCTTGCCCCAGTATTCGAAGGCTTCTTCATCGGTGCCGAAGGCGTATTGGAATAAGCCTTTTCTCGGGTCCTCGGGCTGGCGGTACCCATTCTCTTTCAAGAATGAGGGCAGTTTGATTGCAGATGTAGTTCCTTGGTCCCAGCTACCATTGCAAGTCAGTACAGCCATGTATCATGTACCACAAGGCTTAACAACGCTTGCCACTGATTGGCTTGCTGGAGTACCGCAGCACTTCTGCCCTCGTGCTGGATAAACTCTGTCTCGGAGAATCGGGTTGAAGCAAAAGAACACGTACAAATGGATGTGTGCAGCCTCAATGGGCGGAATGCACATGGCGTTTGTGATCGGCGTTGCCGTCCACGTATTCTCGCCAACTTCACGGACAAAGTGCAAGGCCGACAGTGGGCGTAACAGGCGTATGAGCAGTGTTTCGGAGCAGCCGGATGCTTTGGAGAGTTCGGAGGCGGATAGGGGAGATTCTGCACCTGCGATCAGATGGAAGAGCTTCAGGTCGATTGCAACTCGTGCCGTGGCTGCGAAGATTGGCTAGACGAATGGTAAGCATATATGCAAGAAGATTTCAGCGCGAAAATGGCAATACGTGGAAACAGAGCTCGATAGCGGCATCCTCTGGCTTTTGAAGAACTAACTCGAGCTTCTTCGACAAGTGTAAGCCTGCTGCATGCGCCTCTACATCTTCGACGAAGTTTGGTTGCTTGGATAATGAGGAGAGCTCCTCGATGAGCTTTTGGGCTTCAGACATTTTGAGGATCTGTATTTGGATTTGCGGTTTTGGAAGGGAAAGGAGCTCTGTGAAACATCGGTGGTGAAATGTCTCATTGCCGAATTCATGCGGTCAGACGCTGCGCCGCTAATCTCCAATCAACCATTGACGTCACACAACTCCGTACCGCAACTGTCGATGCATAAGGCGAAGAAGTATGTGGTGACACAACCTCCTGCCAAGGATATGCTATTTTTTCCAACTCTTCCGAACTCAGCAAGAGCGGTCAGCAATTTCCGTTTTATTCCCTCATGTGCGCCCGTTGCTGGGGAAGTTGACAACGGACTGAAGCATGCAGGATTTGAATTTTCCCACCCCTGGGTTTCAATATACACACCCTGTAGAGGCATCCCATTAAGTCCCCGTCCTCGGGAAAGCGGCACGGCGTAGACGATGGGGTCGCGGGTCCTGTTCCTATCCAATGCACCCCTCTTGTGAGCCCATATATGCATCATTTTGTTTGGATCAAATCGTCCGAATCTTTCACGTACAACCAGTGATGTGGCTGAAGTCGGAAGCTACAATCACACAAGTCTAGTACCAACCACCGAAGGAGTTATATGGAGTTTGGCATCACTTGCCATCTTCATCGTCTCTCTGCGACTCTATACACGCATTTCTGTCGGACGCAGGTTAATCCTCTCCGCTTACGTAACCGTTCATCCGAAGTCGTTCGAGTTCCGAGGCCGGTGCGCCTTATCCTTATCGTGTTTTTTCCTTGTGTTGATACCATACTGTACTCAGTACTAGTGGCGATGATTGCTCCTTCTTTGATACACGCATACTGCTAGGATCATTTATCATGTTGGATGGGACGACTAGCAGGTGAGATATTCACAGTTCCTATGGTGGAGAATGGGGAGAATGGGGAGAATGGGGAGAATGGGGAGAATGGGGAGAATGGGGAGA
>ML977067.1:36651-53962 GCA_010015675.1 Byssothecium circinans | reverse complement strand
TTACTAAGGGCCATTCTATACTAGTAAAATACAAGGAGAGGCCTCTATTACTTAAAGCTATATCCTATTTAGACTACCTTCTTTATTATGACCATGCAAAGAATTAAGTTAGGCCCTAGCCTAGGCCTAGGATTTTGAAGTTTTACCCTCTATACTCTCCTAAGTTAGATAGGGAAGACTTCTCTCACGTTAAGCTTATGCTATATCATCTATTTTAATAGGTATTAGATGTAAGGACCTTTGCCAGCTAGGAGTACTAGTTATTCTTGCAAGCCTATTAGAACTACCTATTAGTATGCAATCACCCTTTACCTAATAGCTTTAGAGAGGTGTTACCTAAAAATAAGGAAGAAGATCTAGATTAGGAAGACGTGGATTTAGTGGATAAGTCATTATAGAATAAGCTTACTAGTCGTCTCCCTAGTACTAATAGTGTTATTATTAATAAGGATAACCTAGGCAGTTAGCTAGTTAATCTAGAGAAGGATTAGAACGTACCTAAGCATAAGGATAGTTACGGCCTTAATGCATATTAATATTAGAAGGAGATAAAGATAGCTTATCTAGTTAATTATGCTACTAGACCTAATCCCTTGCCTAATACCCTTTAGTCTAAATAGTGGCTACTATTTAATCTCATCATTAATCATTATTAAGCCTACCTAGATAGGAATAGGCTAGAGTAGCTTCTTCTTAACCTTGACGGCTAGGGTAGTACTAGAAAGACGTACGCTATTAAGGTTATAACCTCTACTATAGATAGTATTACGAGGGCTTTAGGGAAGAAATTACCTATTATATAGTGCGCACTAACTAGAGTAGCTACTTTTCTTATTTTAGGAAAGACTATCTACTCTACCTTCCGCATACTAATTTAACCTCCTAGTAGTATGCTTCCACCTCTTGCTCTAGTAGCGTTAGCTTAGACCTAAGCGCTATTTACTAATGTTTATTACCTTATTATAGATGAGAAGTCTATAGTAGGGCTAACAACACTAGCGTGGTTAGATATAAGGTGCCGTAAGATCTTTCTAGCATAGGCTAGCTATCCTTTTAGTAGTTTAAATATTATCCTAGCTAGTGATTTTTACTAGTTACCCCCTATCATGAGAAGGCCTATATTTGATACTATAAAGAGCCATAGCTCTTTAGATATAGCTAGTATAGCACTATATAAACTATTTACTAGAACTATTATTCTAGATGTAGTTATACGCTAGCAGGGTTCTAAATAGGCTTCCTTCCATGATGCTCTTGCACGTATCCGTGAGGAGAAGCCTAATATCTATAACTAGTGTTACAAAACAATGTATAAGCGCAGCCACGGAAGAATGATACGCTTAGAGAGAGTATCAAATAGTAGGGCGTAGAATAGGGTCAAGGTACTAGTCACGTGATCGTGATCCCGCTAAGACTAAGAGATCCTATGGATCCTAGGAGCAGAGCGAGATCCTAGGAGCAGAAGGAGTAGAGGCTCTAGGTGGGATCAAGGACTCAGTGAAGGAATAGAATAAGTGGTATAAAGACTAGATGAATCTCCTTTATCTTTCTAATTCTAGTTCTTTGTAGTTAACTCTCTATAGTTTATCTCTTACCTAGATTAATACTTAGTTATTCTATAGTTTATTATAGAATTGGTTTGCTTTATACGTTTACCTCTTGAATTACTAAAGAACACCACCTAACGTATATACTATACACTAACCTTCCTCCCCTTACCTAGATTAGGCTAGGCTAGTATACCCCTTAGTAACACTTTAACTACCTATAGGTTTAAGAACCTAAATGTATGTAATAGTAGCTCCTACTACCCCACGTGCCACTAGCAGTAGTGTTAGCACACCTGCTTTAAGTCTAGTATTAGTGATGGCTAACTAGGCTAACTAGTTATAGTAATAGGCTGAATAGATTAATAGATTAATGCAAGTAATTACTTAACTCTAGGCTAAGGACACTATACCCTGTGGAAAGATTGCGGCGCTAGAAAAGTATGATAGAGGACGAGATGGCTTGAAGCTATTCCTTACTAACATGGATTTGTACTGTCAATTCAATGCCCTGACGGAGGATTTAGATAAAATCCTCGCGGCTAGCATGCACCTGAAGGATAAGGCAGCCACGTAGATGCAACCCTTTATAGATAATTATCTTATGAATGAGATAAGGTATTATAAAGACGACATAAAGACTATCTTTAAGAGCTGGATAGCATTCAAAGATAAGATTTAGAAGGTGTTTAGAGAACTCAACGAAGAGACCTAGGTAGAGTAGAAGATATCTTAGATCTAGCAGGATAGGTCAGTCGCTAGATATGTGATGGAGTTCAAATAACTACAGTTAAAGATTAATTAGGATAATGCGCCGTTGCGCACAGCCTTCTACAATGGGCTAAAGGAAATGGTCAAGGATAGCATGATCCATTATAACAAGCTAGAAGACTTACAAGACATGATTGATCTGGCTACCCGAATTGATAATAGGCTCTATGAATAAGCAATACAGAAGAAACAGAGGGACACGATAATCATTCCTAACTCTAGAAGATATAGAAAGCTAAGGACACTACGTTATAACCATGACAGTGATGTAGTAATAACAGACAAAGTCTAATAAAAGAAGCAGTTTAATAAGGGTAAGGGAAGATAGCTAGACAGCCTAACCTACAAATAACGCTAGGAATGCTTTAAAAAGAAAGCATGTCTCTAATGTAGTAAAGTAGGACACTTCTACAGAGACTACCTAAAGAACTAGGGCTAAGCAAGCAAGCTTAGAGTAGTCAAGATTAGGATAATTAAATTTAAGGTAACAGGACCTAAGGAAAGCGAATTAGTGCCGCACTAGCAGCCTACTCCTTGCCCACCTCTAGAGATAGATTAGGTTACGGAATCATTAGATGGCAAAGTTAGTAATAAGGATTCCATCCTAGCCTAGATAGCTTAACCCTTAAACTAGATAGATGACTATAAGGTCCTTTAACAGCTTAAAGAAGATTTATACTAGATATGTAGAGACAACACGCATAAAGGCGAAACATGTACCTACGATACGCTAGTACGCAGTGGCCATGCCCATGAAGCAGTAGTAGTAGTGATGAAGGAATAGGGCCTATAGATGAAAGTATGATAAATTAAGGTTAATAATAAACATAACAAAGTCAAATAGTATAACTACATAAGGGAGTACTATATTACTTACTTATAAGAAAGATGAAGCGTGTAACATACGCCTAGATAAGCCTCTTACGCCCTTATACCTAAAAAAGACTATATAGAAGATAACTACCACGTGCATTACTTTAAATATTAGCAAAAATAGCATAAACGCCTAGGATAGAGTAGATACTATAATACGCACTACTAACTATATTAGCTTAGTAAGCACGTTGCAGGATACTAGCTAGCTAGTAGAATAGATAGGGAAATAATAGTATGTAAAAATAGTGCATGTCTCTACTATTACCCTATAGGACACCCTTTAGATAAGGGATATAAGGAGATTAACTAGAATAAATACCTATCCCTCCTAGGATGCATGTTTTATCTCCTCCTAAAGGAAGAAGTAGTATAGACTTGGCATAGAGCCTACTATAAGCTACTACCTCCTTCTAAGTGCTTAGTGGACGTATGCAAATGACATGAATTCCTGCTACTTCCTAATAAGACTAAGGAAGATGCTTTCAGATGAAAAATGGCACTCACGCGATAGATATGGTGAACGTTGCTAGAAACGTAACACTAGCTATGAGGCTATCTAGAGGATAGGGCTGCTAGAGATAATATCTTATATACTTAGACTATGAGACGCCTACCTAGAGCTATTATAAGGGAAAGTTACGATGACTTACCTTATGAATGGTGCTTTAATGACATGTATCAAGCACACCTCTTAGAGAAACTTAGGAAAGGTTTCCCACAACAAAATAATATTAAGGCAGAACATGCTTGTTTACCTTAGACAGCGTGCTATATAGACGACTATTAGATCTACCTACTAGAGGAATAAGTAGTAGGAAGGTCTATAGAAGGACTCTAGGGATCAAAAAACTAGGATACTACTAGGGATAGGGTTACGCTAGTGAGAGCATTCTTACAATAACCCTATATAATATATGACACCTAGATCCACTAGTTTATTAATTAAAGGTAGAGGTGCGCATACATGGATACAGACTTATAGCACTAGTAGATAGTAGAGCTGCATGGATAATTATCTCCCTATAAGTAGTTAAGAAATATGACATACCCTATTAAGATAAGGAATATCTAATATGAGTGGTACTAGCTAATGACGGACTAATATCCTATAGCAATAGATTCTTAAGGTTAGAAACCTAAGAAGTGTCATTCCACGTACTAGGAATTAAGGACACAACATCCCTTAACATCATGGATCTTAGTAAAGAAGATATGTTGATTAGTTATAATTAGCTTAGGAAGCATAATCCTGCTATAGACTAGTAGAAAGGTATAATGTTTAGCTAAGAACTAGCGCGCAAGGTTGCTAGAATATGCTATAAAAGATTAAGCCTGACAATCTAGAGCTCACTTAGTTAGACTGGACGGATTAGCAAGATATCGCCTTATAAGATCAAGAAGATCTATGAGAAGAACCCTTCACAAATAAGAGTTATTTAGATATGGAGAGTTGCGCCCATGAAGGATGAACCCTAACCAACGATACCACTAGAATATGAGGAGTTTCAAGACCTATTTAAGGAAATAGAAGAAACCGCATTACTAGATCACCAGGAATAGGATCATAAGATTCACCTAGAAGAAGGCGTGAAGCTGCGCCTAGGACTGATATATCTACTTACTTAAGATTAGTAGTTAGAACTGCGAGAGTACATTAAGAAGAACTTGAAATAAGGATACATATGAGAGAGTGTAAGCTTGATAGCTTCACCAATTCTCTTTATCCTAAAAAAGAATGGAAAGCTACGGCTCTATGTAGATTATAGATAGCTAAACCACGTTATAAGGAAGAACTATTACCCTCTTCCTCTAATCTAGGAACTCATGGACTGCCTCTAAGGAGTCAAGTAGATCACGAAATTTAATATGTGAGATGGATTCTATTAGATATAGATAGCTAAGGGCTTTGAATAGCTAACTACCTTTAAAACTTAGTATAGACTATATAAGTATATAGTTATACCCTTTAGACTAATGAACGCACCTATAACGTTTCAGGCACTTATTAATAGAGCATTTCATGAATACTTAGACGTTTTTGTGACTACGTATCTAGACGATATACTAGTGTATACCTTAGGGACGCTTAAGGATTACATTAAATATGTTAAGAAGGTACTTAGGAAGCTTAGGGAGTATCAATTACCCCTATAGCTAGAGAAATGCGAATTCCACATTATGGAGACGGATTACTTAGGATTTATTATCTCTTAAGAAGGCATTGCCATGGACCTAAAGAAAGTCAAGGCTGTACAGGATATTAAAACCCCTAAAATAGTTAAGGACGTATAATCCTTCTTAGGATTTACAAACTTCTATCAAAAGTTTATTCAGGGATACTTAAAGACCATAGCACCTCTTACAAAGATTACTAAGAAAGAAAAGGGATTCTATTAGGGATAGGAGCAATAGAAGGCTTTTAAAAAGCTTAAGGAATTATTCTTGTTAGCCCCTATATTATAAATGCACGACCTAGAATGACTACTACGAGTAGAGACGGATGCATTAGACTACGCCTTAGGAGTGATCCTCTCATAATAAGGCGATAATAGGAAATGGAGACTAGTATTCTACTATTCTTAGAAGTTCTTAGGAGTAGAACTTAACTATAACGTTTATGACAAGGAACTACTAGCAATATTAGACGCCTTTAAATAATAGCGAGCCTAGCTAGTAGGCGCTAAGTACTAGGTAGAGGTGTATTTAGATCACTAGAACCTAATAAGCTTTATAACGACTAAAAAGCTTAACTAACAATAAGTTAGATAGGCTAAAATGATAGCAGATTATGACTTTAAAGTACACCATCGCCTAGGAACGCTGAACGGAGCAGCGGATGCTCTTAGCTAATAATCAGACCTTTAGGAAACAGATAGACCTATTACGCACGACGTGGTCCTATGAAAGGACAAAGATGGCAGTCTAGGCTATAACTAACCACGGCTATTTAGAGGAACTCTGGTTGAATGGTTAGCTAAGATAACTAAGGTCACATAACTATGGAATAGAAAGCTTGATAAGCTTACTAAGGTAGCTAGGATTGATTACTAGGGACTAGAGGTGCATGATTTTATAGACTATAATTATTTAACCCTAGACTAGAGGGCAGAATATGATTTAATTAGGTATCTTGAGGCCAGGCCACCCTAAGATAAAGAATAATAGATTATACTACACAAAGCCCTTGCACTAACCCTAATACGAAAGCTACATAAGTCTAAAGAATATGGACACCCAGGAATTAACGAAATGGTTCAATGAATTTTGAATGAGTACTTAATCCCTAACGTACGAAAAATAGTTTAAAACGTGGTAGGCAACTATTTAGCCTATTTAAAGAATAAGCCTAAGAGACATAAGCCCTATAGATTACTCTAATTACTAGAACTACCCGCACGCCTATGGATCAGCGTTATGATAGACTTCATAGTAAAGCTCCTAAAATCATTAGAACCTAGATTAGCACGGCTATGTGACTTGATATTAGTAATCATTAACTAATTAACTAAAGCATTAATATTTGTACTAATAGAAGAAACAGTTATAGCTAAAGAAATGGCTTACAAAGTAATGAAGGCACTTATTAGTTAACATGGTGTGCTAGAATAGTTTATTACTAATCATGGAATACTATTCACCTCTAAATATTAGAGCACGTTCCTAGCAAAGCTTAGAGTTGATAAGAAGCTTTTGACTAGCTTCTATCCGCAGATAGATAGCTAGACGGAACGAATGAACTAGATACTAGAACAGTATCTAAGGATGTACGCTAATAAGCTATAGGGTAACTAGGTTGAACTCCTACTAATAGTATAATTAGCCTATAACAGCATGAGATCCTTTACAACAGGATACTCACCGTACTACGCGAATTATGGATATGAGCTGATTGCTCATCAAAATCCTAAGGATGTTAAAAGTCTTTTAGCTAGAGCTAACAACAAGGCACAACTACTTTGCGAATTGCATGACGAATTAAGCTGATGAATCGCTTAACGGAACCTTATAACAGCTAAATTAGTGAATAAAAAAAGGCTTAAGGGACTAACCCTTAAAGAGGGGGATAAAGTTTTCCTATCATGAAAAAATCTGAAAACTAAAAGACTATGCGATAAACTAGACAACCTCTGAATAGGACTATTCTAAATCCTAGAGGCTAAGGAACCTATCACATTTAGACTAGAGCTTCCTAAAGGCATGCGCATATACCCTATCTTTTATAAATCCCTCCTTGAACCAGCACTACCAGACGCTGAGCTAGAGACACGAATCAAGCTTAAGGACGAGGATTACGAGGTCGAAGAAATTAAGGACCTGCGAAAATTCAAGCGTTAGTAGAAGTACTTAGTTAAATGGAAGGACTAGCTAGATAGCTAGAATACCTAGGAACTAATATAGAATCTTATAAACTATAAGAGACTAGTAAAGGACTACTACTAGTAGCATCTAGAGGTAGTAACCCTATGTTTACTAGGAAAACGGAAAAGTTAAAGGACAAAGAAGGATTAAAAGAGATTAGAGAAGAATTAGCCTGCAACTAGCCTAGGTCAGTTAACGTTAGTTTAGATAGTGGTGGTTCAGATAAAATAGTAGACTCTATACTCTTTAAAATCTCTACCTCTTAAGTGGCGTCCATTGCACTTAGGACATAGTAATCCTAATTTATAAAAGAATGCTTATTAGCTTCTAATTTAGCTAGCTCCACGCGAAGCTAGGCAGACTTAGCCTGAAGCCACGTAGCCTCTACCTTAGAATGAAGAAGTGTGATCTACTTCTTCTCTTTCTCTATTTATACTTTCTCTTACTCCTCTTTAGGAACGAATAGACTGCACTTAGCGTAAACCTAAATGCAGGCAGCACACTAACCTATAGCCGCATCTATGAAACAGTAGAGCTTACGCTTCTAATAACAATCATAACCTAGCGCCATCTCTAGCCCTTAAGAATGAATTTAGTTGGCGCGATTACGACGGCGTGCGGTTAACGACTTAGACGGAACCTTAGGCATAGTTAGGGAAAAGTTAGTGAAACCCTAGAGGAGGCTATAATATAACAGGTAACTAGGGACACGTATAACTTATATACTAGCTATAAGAAAAAGTGGCATAGCAGACACACCTCCTAGGATATTAGGATGATAACCTTAAAGAGGGGGATAATGTTACAAAACAATGTATAAGCATAGCCACGGAAGAATAATACGCTTAGAGAGAGTATTAAATAGTAGGGCGCAGAATAGGGTTAAGATGCTAGTCACGTGATTATAATCCTACTAAGACTAAGAGATCCCATGGATCCTAGGAGTATAGCAAGATCCTGGGAGCAGAAGGAGCAGAGGCTCTAGGTAGGATCAAGGACTTAGTAAAGGAACAGAATAAGTAGTATAAAGACTAGATAAATCTCCTTTATCTTTCTAATTCTAGTTCTTTGTAGTTAACTCTCTATAGTTCATCTCTTACCTAGATTAATACTTAGTTATTCTATAGTTTATTATAGAATTAGTTTGCTTTATATGTTTGCCTCTTAAATCACTAAAGAACACCACCTAACGTATACACTATACACTAACCTTCCTCCCCTCACCTAGATTAGGCTAGGCTAGTATACCCCTCGGTAGCAACTAGCTTCTCCTTATAAAACGCTGCAGCGTTAAGCTTAGCGAGGTAGAACGGAACTCCTTTAATTCTACCTTACGTATATGCGCAAAGAGGATAGAGGTAGCTACTATTAATTATAACTGCCTCTAGGACTCTAGCTAGCCTATCCTTATTTTATAGGCTACACATAATAGTCAAGATCAAGAGAAGGTATCTACTAAGGATGTGGGGAATCTCTATAACTAGCTCCCTATATTTATTAGTGCCTGGGTTATGCTACTTAACAATATCTAGATAGAGCGTAGTTTAGTTAATAGGGCTATAGGGGTTATCAATAATATCCTTTAGTAGCCTAATACCTAGGATTGTCGCAAGGCTACACTAAAGGTAGTATTAGTTGCTATGGATAAGTATAATAGGCTGTATCTTTATAGCCTTCTAGATAGTATAAAGGTTATTCTAGTGTTTCCTCTTATTTAGGAATTTACTATTAATTAGAGTATATATGTGCGTATTCAATTCCCTATTACACTTACCTAGGCTATTACAGTTTATAAATCCTAGAGTTTAAGTGTAGATAAGGCTATAATCATGGTTAGTAGGGAGCGAGATTACTACCCTAGCTTAATATACGTTGCGCTTTTAAGGGTTAAGACTATTAATGGTTTAATGTTTAAGGATGTGTTTTCCTATTAGTAGTTAAAGCAAAAGAGAAGTAAGGTGTTAGAGATGTAAGAGTAGGATATAAGGCGTAGAGCGCGTTATTACGTCATAGTATAGCAGACTATTTTCTAGGTCTAATACCTAGACTAATACTACTATTATTAAGAAGTTTTGTAAGGGTGGTTTCCTATAATATAAGTATTCCTATGAAAGTTTCCCTAATCTATCTAGATAGATAGAGCGCTTAATACTATACCCTAATACTCTATGACTATATCTTAATCCCTAGAGTATATAGTCTCTATGTCTATACTATCTCCTAAATATAGACTTAGATTAATGTCACCCTTATCACCTAGCCTCTTAAGCTCTATGAATTTTATAATGTTAGGTATCTTTACACTATTATTATAGCCTTAATAGGGAACCTCTAGCTTAATACCTTCTATTACATCTTCTTCTATTTGCATACCTTTTATTGGTTCGCCTTGGGAAGTATTCTCTATAGGAAGTTCTATAATAATATGGTTAAGTAGATCTATAGCATATCCTACATTCTTACCCTATACCTTAGGGAAATGTGCACTATAGTCTTTAATAGTGCGTAGATTATACGCACTAGGAAGCTTGCATGCTTTACTATCATAAAAGAGTTAGATAGTAGAGTCTACATAATCTCTATCACGCTGTGCTTAGTAGATTAAAGAGAGTAGCACGCGTTATTATTAGGGGAATAGCATAGGGAATAGCGGAATAAGCATCTTTAACTTAGTGTCAACGCTGATTAGGTATCTATAAGATACTTCTAACTTCTATAGTGCTAACCTTGCAGTGATAATCTATTATAGTTAGCTTATACCTAATACCCTAACTAATACTACACTTACTTGACCCTATGCATAGGCAGCTTTAATTTAGTCTTCTTAAATACCTTTTAAGTAGCACTAGCCTATTAGTGGTTAGTTCTAGACTAATACTAAGTCTAATACCCTACTTACCTATCCTAAACGCACTAGCTTCTTTCTAGCTACTAGAAGAGTGACTTAGTTATTAAGTATTAGGTTAAGCCACTAGATATAGCGCTACTTAGTATTAGCTATAGTATTAGGTTAGTTGCGTTACACTTATAATAAACATGCCTTATAGCATGCGTAGAATGAATCCCTTTAGCCCTTAATAATAGAGAATCCTTAACTTTTCTACTATAATGTTAAGCTCTCTATTCCAGTATCTCTTCACCTATAGCTAGTAGCTAAGCTCTATCCATTCTTCCCTCTCTTTATTACTTAGGTTAGGCACTATTATATTAAATTTTTCTTTTTTCTCCTTAATGTCTATCATCTTTTTATCCGCTTTGCCTGCGTTAGATTTGCCCTTTTTACTTAACTTGCTACTCTCTGCACTCTCATTAATAGTAGACGAGGCAGCGTTAGTAATATACTAAGGTGGCATAAACTTATCTTCTAGTGCCTAGACCTTTTCTTGAGGCTTAAAGACTAATCTCATAGTTTTATAGTTAGATTCTAGCTTTCTAGTGCGTGCCATGGCTAGCTGTATCTAGAGTAGATTCTAACTCTCCCTATATATTATTAGTTATACCTAATACTAGACTAATACTCTTCTTATACCTAGCCTTAAGCGCTGTATTACGACTCTAAATTTAAAGCATGTCCTTAAGTTGCTTACGCTCATTTTCATCTATAGCGCTATCAAGCAGGTACTAAATACGTGGCAAGAACTTCTTTATCTAGAAAGTAGAGCACGCCTTTACTAAGTTAGTATATAATTATTCAGGTATAGGGGAGTTGTTATACCTTATTATTAGCGTTTTTTCCCTTTTAAATCATGAAGTCTTCGCCCTGCTTGCTTACGTGAAGTTTATTATTTTTAATAGTGCTTACATTTAATAAGTATGTATTAGTAGCCTTCACCTTCTTCTAGTCTGCCATTGCAGCGAGAGGGCTTAGCAGGATGTATTAGGTAGGTATTAGGCGTTATTTAGTAGTAGGGCAAAGTTGCGTGTAGTACGTAGACGTTATATAAGAAGTATGTAAGAAGTAGTGTTAAGTAGCAAATTTTCAGTAATAAGTTTATTTATAGTTACACAAAATTAAAAGTAGGGCTAGGCAGCAATTACGGGAAATTATTACTAGCCTGTCGTGTGCGTTAAATGCGCCCAACACTTTATGACATAATTCTAGCATAAGCGTGTGTAGCTTAGTTAGCTACATAAGTATATACTAGAATTATAGTATTAGGTTAGGTATTAGTCTCTCTTTAGAAGCTATTTCCTATCTTTATACGTGGTTTTCTTACTAATGTAATGTTTTCTCTCTTATTTTACTTCTCTTTGTACCTTTACCTTTATTACTTACCTTTACTACTTACCCTTACTAGCTACCTTCACGTTGCCTTCTTACTTCTTGCGCTTACCTACTACCCCGCACTTTAACAACTCTTGATCTTTATGATTTTGCTATCTTTATGGTCGCAAAGCTTTGCAGCTATAGTATAGCTATAACTAAAGTATTAGGCTTAGTATTAGCCTTTCTATGTATATACTCCCCTATAATTTCCCCTTTTATTACCTACTAATTTTAACTTCCTTACGTACTATTACTATTCCTATTTCTTACTTTTACTATTCTTATTTCTTACTTTCACTTTCACTATTAACGTTATTAGTTTTCCATCTATTTTCTAACTAAAAAGTAGTTAGTTTACGTCTACCTTATTTTCTTTTATACACCTTATAACATACCATCATGGCCGCTGAGAAGAATCAAGGTAAGCTACCTGCAAAGGCTCCTCATGGCAGAGCTAGCAAGGGTAATAGCACCTAAGGTAGGCTAGGTATTAGTCTTAGTATTAGCTACATGTTAACTATGTCTAGCTTTAGGTCCTTATAAGAAAGGCTAGAAGAAGCTTCCTACCAATACTAGCATGAACCTATATAAGGGTCGTAAGAAGAAGGGAGGGTTGCCACCACTAATATAGAAGCTAATAAGCTACGCTATATAGAAGGAGCGTGCTCCCATCTATAAAGGCCCTAGCAAGGGAGGCCCTTGCATTAGGTGTTATAAGCCTAGTAGTAAGTTTTTGACCTATATTACTATAGCTAGACTAATACTAGTATTAGCCTTTACTCTAGTAGAGATCTATTTCTACTAGAAGACTCTAGGTGACTTAATTCTAGTAGCGCCATTCAGGAGATTAGTTCGCGAGGTGCTACAGAATAATCAAGAGGGAAATGGTAACCCTATGTCCTATTTCTAGTCTAGGGCTTTGGACGCCTTACAGGCTACTGCTAAGGCCTTCTTAGTAGACATCTTGCAAGGTATTAGTCTAATTCATATGGTATTAGCCTCTGCTAACAATAGTGCCTAGCTATAAACCTTAGTGCTATCTATAGGAAGCGCGTCACTATTCAAGCTAAGGACGTTAAGCATATCATTAGTGTTAGCAAGATTCTTGCTCTATACAGCAAGATTCTGTAGGACTTGCCCGCCTAATACTGTATCTTACTATGCTACCTATCTCCTACATGTCAAGCTTAAGGGTATTAGGTGGTATGAGGCATAACTACTAGCGTTAAATAGATATTATCTATAAAGTATAGCTTTCTATACTACTTAATTTAAGGAGTTATAATAGACTAGAACACGGAAGGTTTCTAGCATACTAGCTAGGATAGGTAGCTTAACTATCTGAATAAAAAAGCTTTATTGCGTAACTACTCTTCTTCTCTACCCTAAGTGATAAATCGCTCCGCAAATTCTAATTCCCATTTACGAAAATTGGAAGGATCTTATCTATAGACGCCGTCTTATAGGGAAGATAGCATTATAGGCAGATACCAGCTACTAGAAAAAGCTATTAATATACGTGACATTATTCTTGATTAGATGATCCTCTTTATCTAGTACCAATGTGGCTCTTATGACATGATACCCTTTTAGATTAATCGAATCTTGATTAATTAAGAAGATACGCCTAAGGAAAGAGAAATACATGCAGTTAATAGATCTAGAGCGCGTTGCATATCATAGATAAGGGTCATGAAAGTTAATAACGTATAGGTTAGGTAGAATATCGCAGCTATATCTTTAAACTAAAATTAGGAATAGAAATCCTGAATTCAGACATATTATCCTTTATAGAATACATATAGTAGATGTGCTATATCCTATTCGCTCTTTATCTAAGGGCGCTTAGTAATTAGTAATTCATACTTATTATTCTACTCATCTACCTATTTTAGAATATTTTAAAGGACATGTCTTTTAGAAGCTTTTGTTGCCCTGCTACTACTACTCTAATTAGATGGACCCTACCGCCCTAGTACAGTAATAGTAGATTTAACTATATTTTGAATCCTACTAGCGCCACGTATTTGGGTCGCTTTAAATGATAGAACTAAGGGGCTGTGCTATCTAAAGCTAGAAGATAATGTTAGGAAGACGCTACTAAGGTATTAATGAAAGAGGTAGGAGGCAACCTTTCTTACCTAGGAGTAGGGTACTCTACTACCTTAAGAAGATAACTAAATAGACTTATAATCTTAGTAAGACCTTATATCTTTTTTCTATTATTAATTTTAGTCTGTTATTAGCTAGCAATGCAGCTAAAAGAAGAATTCCTAGACTTATATAAATAAAGAAGCTTACCTCTAACTTATCCTTATATCTTGATTTCAAAGCTATAAAATCTCTTATACTAATACGTACACTTATAAGACGGTACCATAGATATTAAGCGCATATTACTATAAGTGCATTCTACTATCAAGACACACCTAGCAGAGATTGCAGCTAAGTTGATCCCCTTCCTTAATTTGTTATAGGTGCTTCCTCTTAAAATGTTTGCTAAGATCTCCTAAGGTATAGAATAAGTATATGCATACGTCTATACGTAGACGTTAGTTACTAAGGCAAAGGAAATATATTATTAGCTTCCTTTCTTTATATACTGCTACCTTGGCTACTTTTAGCACTTTTTTATTCAGATCTAGCTAAGCTTCGTCTTCGCTCTTGCTAGGCGGCTTAATGCGATGTCTTAAGCATTGCGTCTAGGATAAGTGCATTCTACCTTCCTTAATCACATAATATCGCATAACGGCATAGATGGCCGTGTTCTACTAGCTAAGCTCTTTATCTAGCGTAAGTCCTAGATAAGTAAAGATAGCGCTAACTAACTCCTACTATGCCTAAGGTAGCGTATAAGGTGCTACTTTAAGTTAATCCTCTACGTTAACGCTAAAGCTAGCAAGCTACCACTTAATATCACATACTAGCTATTTATACTCCTAGCATCCTTAAACTTCCTAAAGAAGGCTATGCTAGTACTACTGCTTTACCTAGTTAATCTTACTAGTAAGCGCTTTGTACTTTAGATACTTAGTTACGTTAGGAAGGGTACATTTAAGACGCTCTTATTAGTTAAGTAGGGAATGAATAGTAGGATCATTATTTACTAATATAGTCTATTCTAGGGTAAGTCGCCGTAGCCGCTAATAATTAATTAAATAGCTTATAGTATAGGCTACCCGCATTAGCGCCGTCTAGGGCTAGATGCCTCGCATAATAGCCTGCGTATTAACTATAACGCAGCGTAAAAGGTAGTACTTCAGGAACGTTAATATACTTGCGTGCTCTATTATTAGGTTCTATATAGCCTTACTAACGTTACCTACGTACTACGTTACTTCTATACCTTGCATATAATAGCTTATAGAACTTACCATTCTTATTAAACGCCTTCCCTGCTACGTATCTTAGTGAATAGGGATAGGTCACCTACGTAAACCTTGTAATTTTCCCTAGTATTCAATCTATGATAGTAAAGTGGAGTAGGGAAGAAGCTCTATAGGTAAAATAGCCTAACTATATAGAGTCTATACTACTTTATAAAACATAGGAGTATTATCTAAGGCCCTATTAAGGCGTAGTAGTAGCTTATTGCAGCCTAGTAGGATAGTAAGCTTACTTAGTTCCTCTAGGGAAGTTAGATTATAGGCTATAAACGCTTAATCATAGAAGAGTATACTAAGGAGGAAGACGTATAGACTAAAGATAAGAGTCTTACCATAGATAACTTTAAAGAGAGGAAAGGTATTCCTTCTTAAAGAGTTAGCATTCTTATTTAGCCTAGCAGATAGAAAGCGTACTAACGTACATGTCTTTAATACTAAGGAACTCCTTAGTGAATTCAAAGGTAAGCTCTAGTAATACTTAATAAGGACTACCCTCTAAATCCCATAGTAGAGTGACCTATATATACTAATAGTAGAGACTAAGAAGAGCCTATAGCTAGTTAGCTGTAAAACCACCTAGTTAAAGATAGAGCTAGGCTTATATCTAATAGCATCTATGAGGGTATCTCTTTTTAGTCATAGCTAGATTCATTTATAGCACGAGCACTAGATCTTTGATATACATGCAGGCCTTATCTTAACCTATCTTTGTAAGGCCATACTTCGTTGCTAGCTTTCTTAGTACCTACCCTTTAAGTTAGACGTTATAGGTACACGTATGATACTAGACCTCTATAGCGGATTCTCTATACCTTATGCATGCTCTAGTTCATCTTCCTATCTAGCTTTATACTAGTAGCTCTTTTATACACTAGGCGGAAGACCTTCTAGTACGTCCCTAAGGAGCTAGTGTGCTTAGTCCCTTAACGTTTCCTTCCTCCTTTTCCTTAGCACTAACTTAGTAGCTAGTCAAAGAATATGTAGAGAGTATGAATAGATATAATTAAGTAGGCGCAGTTCTAGTCTTTCCTAAGGTACGTCTAGCATCTATGCTCTGTTAGTCCCATATATTCTAGCGTAGGTAGGAAGGGAATAAGAGACCTACTAATGCTACTAATCTTCTATATAATTAATTAGGCGAGTACTACTATCCTTATAATCCTCTTTTATATAGTCTTGTTCATTGAAGGTCACTAGCTGCTAGAGATAGTACTTGGGCGGATAATCTTCGTTAGGGGAGAGCCATGCTTCGTCCTCGTCCTCGTCCTCATCCTTGTCGCCCTCATCCGTAGAGGCATTAATATCTGTTGAATCCATATCTAACTCTATACCATTATCTGCATTAGAATTAGGCCCAGTATAATCACTCTCATTAAAGGAACTTTCAGATCTAGAGGAGGAACCTTTAACTAGAGAGCGTTATCGCATATCACCGTAGTCCATAATAAGGCAGGGCGTCTAGAGGTAGAGCGTCTGAAGGTAAGGTATTTAAGGTAAAGCGCGGAGGGAAAGAGGGGGTACTAGAGGATTCTAGCTTGAATGAATGCTACCAAGAATAGGGGAGAAGAGGCAGCTATCCTTGTTTATTTAGGGCTCTAGTAGATGAATGATGAGCGGAAAGGTCCTTAAGTAGCCTACTAGTCATGTAGCCTCTATTTTAGTCAGCGTTATAGGTAGTAAGGAGGATAAGAATAGGATAGAGCTAGCTAATAAGGTCGTAGGCGGTGCTGCTGCGTTGCTCTTATACAGAGAACTGGAAACCGGGCCCTCGTTAGGGCATCAGAAGGATACGCTAGCTAAGATAGGAAAGCTGAAGAGGTATATGCGCACTACCCTAGCAAGCTCGGCTAGAGGGGATTTGCGGCAAATCCGCCTCTAGAAACGGCGTCACGAACCACCAGAAATGGCAGCTAAATCGTCGTCAGATTGTTTAAGGTAGTATTTAATCATTAACTTAAGCCTCTTAAGTTGGAATAAAAGTCATCAACAATTTATGTTGGAATAATAATATTAGGCTTAACGTAAAGCACCATCGAACCGCGCACACCATCAAACCGCGCAGAATTCCTTGGCAACACCATCACCATCTTCAACGCGAAAATGCC